>WUAM01000217.1:5343599-5354826 GCA_024336885.1 Actenoides hombroni | reverse complement strand
CTGGGCAGCCTGGCACAGGCTCCCACACCCTCACACCAAACAACTTGCTCCTCCTGCTCAGATGGACCCTCCTGGGTTCCAGTTGGTGCCCGGTGCCCCTTGTCCTGTGGCTGGGCACCACTGAGCAGAGTCTGTCCCCATCCTCTTGCCCCCTGGGGCCCTTTAGGTCTTGCTGAGCATTGCTCAGCTCCCCTCTCAGGCTGCTCTTCTCCAGCTGAACAGCCCCAGGGCTCTCAGGCTCTGTTTGGTCACTTCCTCCCATTTTGATAGCTAAGCAGATTTTTGTGTCTTCCTCATCTCCACTGCTTTTCTGTGGGTTTTCTTTTTAAATGCTGAAGAAGTACCACAGACCTCCAGCAGGAATAGGAAGCAGAGAGCAATAGAGCACAGTTCTCTGAAAGCCTAATTATGCAGTGAAGTACTGTAAAAATAAATTGAACTTAAGTCTTAATTGATGAAAATGCAATTTGGAAGAAGGGTATGAAAATCTGCACTCCCTGCACCCGGGCAGCCTTTGTGCCCACAGTTACCCACTTATGTGCCTGGTTGCTGGAATTGGGTGTGCACTTGCACTTTTGCACACTGAACTCTTTTACAAATTCTTCCTTGTGCTTTTTAGAGAAAAAAATGGTGGGTTTTTTTTTTCCAGTTGATATGAAATGGCAGAGTGTTTAATGTGGGTTGGTTTGAGCCGTGGTCGCATTGAATGCAAAAGGTTTTTGTGTATTGAAGAGACTTGGTAGAAAAGCAGCATGGTTCTAATCTGCCAAGTGACAATAAAAATGAGCCTTACTCATCTGATCCTCTCCGTTTTTAGAGTCAGAGCTGCTTAATTTAGCAACAAACATTTGTTCTTCCTCCTCCGAGAACTGCAGAACGAGTGTCGCTGTAAGAACATAAAACAGATCTTTCTGGTTTGTGCCTTTTTCTTCAAAAGTTACCTGACTTCCAGTAACAGCAGCAATTAACTGGAAATTCTTTCCAGACAAGAACGTTCTCTGTAAAGGAATATGACAGATGAGGCTTTGACCTGCTGAATATCTGTTACTTGTGGTGACATGTGAGATCCAGAAGCCAAGCTGGATTTATAGGTCTGGTGGCTGGAATGTCTTTTCCCTTGTCTGTGTGAGCCTGTTTGACCTGGATACAGCGAGCCAGGGTGGATTGTCACTGTGGTTGTTTCCCAGAGAAATGGGGCACAGACTCTGGGCTCAAATGGTTTCTTGGAATTTCTCAAACTTGCCAATGTGGAGATAACTCTTGTAACCACGATTGTATTGTTTCAGATCCAGTGGACAAAGCTGAAAACACACCCAATCTGCCTGGTAATGTTTCCTCTCTTGTTCATTACTTTACTTCCTCGTGTGTTTTAATCTCTCCTAATTGAGAAACATTCTGCAGAGGGGAACTGTGAAGTGCCTGCTCAAATCTTCCTTTGGCCTAAATCCTCTAGGCCCTGAGAACACAGGGGATGGGAAATTTTGGGAGTAGTCCTGTTTGGGGATGAGTGGCCTCCCATGAGACCCACATTTCACGGCAGGATGGAGCTGGGCTGAGCTCCTGGTGAAGTCCAGGGCAACCTTGTGCCTGTTTTTTGTTGTTTATTTCCCCTCCCCCCCATGCACACTTTGGGGGATTCAGATTGGCCAATGCTCCTGGCACCGATGGTGTGAGAGCTTTAACACGTGAGACTCTTGGAGGGTCAGGGACTCCAGAGCTTGGTCATCCCTGCCCTAGAGTCTCAGACCTAAGGCTGGTAGGCTGAGCTTGAGTCTTGGTCTTGTATTTATCACTCCCATGCCCTGTCTTTACAGTACCTGGATAAAGTGGAGGTGGAGATGCGAACATGCGAAGAGCCTCGGCCACCCAACGGACAGTCTCCCATTGCTCTTGCTGCAGGTCAAAGGTCAGACCCTGAGTGCTGTGGTTTCTTCCTGACGTGCTGCTGGGGTGTGGGTGGCCATCGTTCTCGATGGTTAACCCCTGGCCTCTCCACACTCAGGTTTAAGTGGCTCTAATATTCCTTAGACACCTTGGAGCCTACATCTGCTGGGCCTTTTGTTGTAACAAGTGATGACTCTGAGGGACCTTTTCTTTGCAGTGAATATGGCTTTGCTGAGAAGGTCGTGGAGGGGATGTTTATTGTTGTCAATTCCATCACCATCAAGATTCACTCCAAGGCCTTTCATGCTTCTTTTGAGCTGTGGCAGCTCCAAGGCTACAGCGTCAACCCAAACTGGCAACAGAGTGACTTGCGACTCACCCGCATCACTGATCCCCAGAGAGGAGAGGTAAAGAATTGTCTTATGTCACCTGTCCCAGTGTGCACAGCAGAGTGGTCTTGTGCTGCCCCTGTCCTCTGGGGTAACCGGGCTGTTGTCTGAATTCTCACGTGGTGATGGTAAGGAGCTTTGGTGAGCTTCTCCACCGTCTGCTGGAACAGGGTGGCTGAGGGCTGCCTTGAGTGCAGAGCTTTCTCTGAGCTTCCCTGCTCTGAGAGAATGAAGCTGGAGAAGCTCTGACTGCCCCTGTGGTTTGTCTGGTTTTGAACTCGGGGTGAGAAAGGGGTTGGATGTTACCTCGTTTTTGTCCTGGGATCACAGAAGAAAAGTGGTGAATGTTTTTCTGTGGCCTTGTTTCATTCCATGTCTTGCAAGCATTTATTTTAATCCTTGAAGATGTTGAAAACCTCAGGATTTTCCTGTTTTTCTCCTGGGTAGGTTTTGACATTCAAAGAGCTCACCTGGCAGACGCTTCGGATAGAAGCAGATGCCACTGACAATGGCGATCAGGATCCTGTCACTACTCCTCTGAGACTCATTACCAACCAGGGAAGGATCCAGATCTCTCTCAAGAGAAGGGTGAGAGTTTCCTCCATACTTTGGAGGTCTCCCTGCCTGGTGCACGATCCGTGTTTCCTCCCATGTTCCTCGGCAGCCGTTCTTTTCCTTCACAAACGTTGAGTGGAGGTGCTGTATCGCTCTCTGTTTGCTGTTGGAGGCAGCTGTGTTCTTACCAAATGCCAAAGCAGTTTATTCCCCAGAGGAGGATAACATGTATGGAACAAGCCTTTAAATCCGTTTGAACATCCCAAGGCGAGCTGTCATCTCTGTACTGGGAGATTAAAGCCTGGTGGCCTTATTTTTAGCTGTCAACAGAAACGTGATTTAAAAAAAAAAAATAATTAAAACATCTCTTTCTTTTACCTTTTTTTTTAAAGCCAGTTTTCAATTTGCCTCTTAAAGAGGAGGTAGCTTTGACTCCTTCTCAGAGGAGGTACTGTAGACATCCACCAGATAAGTTAGCTCTCAGCTGAATTTGAGAGCAGCATCTGCTGTTTCTGCTACAGCTTCTGTGTGTTCTGAAGAATGTATGTATATGGTTGCAAGTCTTGAAGTCTCTAACTCCTCCCCGCCGTTTCAGACCAAAGATTGCAATGTGGTGGCATCTAAGCTGATGTTTCTCCTCGATGACCTGCTCTGGGTGCTGACAGACTCGCAGCTGAAAGCCATGATGAAATATGCAGAGTCTCTGAGTGAAGCCATGGAGAAGTCTGCCCAGCAGAGGAAAAGCTTGGCACCAGAGTCTGTGCAGGTGAGCGAGCCGTGATTTGGATGTCGATCTGCCAGGAACAAGGAAAAGACAAGGTGAAAGAGAACAGTTTCTGTTTGTGTGGCATCTGGCCTTTGCTCACAGAGCATCTCCCTGATGGGAGATGGTGTCAGGTCAGCACCGCGTGGCTTCGGGGCTGCTGTCAGGTAATGAAATGACCGAGGAGTTGGATTCGTTGCCAGGCAGCAGTGGAGAATGTTCATGTGTAGTCAGGGTCTAGATTCTCTCTGATGGTGGGGAAATGGTGACGTTCGGTTGCGTGGCTTTCCACATTTGACAGGCACATGGACAGCTGCAGAGGGTCCCAGAAGGATTTGGTTTGGGAATAAGCAGTAAGTATGTTCTAGAAAGAATCTTTTCGGCTGCCGACTGACGGTCGGCAAAGGCCTGGGGGAAAGGACTCTGCTAGGGTGAATTATGACAACGTCCTGGTGAGCTCTGATGCTCAAGGGAAAACATTGGCATCTGATTTCACTGGGGCTGTTCTGGTTTCTCTTTTTTCCACTTCCTAATGCTCTGGAGAGAGCTCTTGATTTTTGCAATTGCTCTTTGGTTCACGTAGAGCTGAGCAGCGTACGAGAAGCTCAGAGCAGCGTACGAGAAGCTCAGAGCAGCTGCTTCTGCCAGTAACCTTGAACTTCCCTTCCCGCTCTCTTTCTTTTCAAAACGCTGTGCTGAGTAATTGCTTGATGAGTGTTGCAGAAAAAATATGGAAGGCAGAGGACAAAAGATGTTTTCTGAAGCAAAGGGATTATCGTTGCCGGTGGTGGAAGCTCCAGGGAAGGAGAACTGTGCACGTGGTGCAGTGGGAGTACATAGAAGGGGGGGGATCAGGCATACTTAGCCTTTTTTGTCCAGGAGTCTTAAAGTCTATTTCAAGATAAGTGAGCAGTAGCTTGAGGAGGCAGAACCACAGATGAAGAGTTTTGCTCATGAGAACATAGGAAAGGATCCAGATTTCTGGACTCTGAATTCAATTTCTATAAATTGCTGCCTTGCAGTCTGGAAGATGCATGAGTTGTTTCTAATTGCATTATAACCTCTCTCTTTTTTTTTTGTGTTTTGGCTTTCTACTGGTACTTACTGAGCTTGTCTGTCTCCAATAGATCACACCACCTCCCCCCACTACCCAGCAGTCCTGGTCTCAGCCTTTCGGAGTCAGCCCAAATGCAAGCAGCATTGGTCAATACTTTGATAAGCACGACATGAAAGAGTCATCCTATCACCTCCTCATCTCACGCCTGGACCTGCACATCTGTGATGACAGCCACACTCGAGAGTCAGGTAACTGAGAGGAGGAAATCATCCTCATCATCTCTTTTCTGTCTTGAAGGAGGATTTTCCTCTTTAAAACACACCTCTTTCATGCTCCTGTTTCCCAGTGAGGCAGTAGGCAGTTGTTGAGGCAGATGGAGACCCCCAGTTCTATGTGTCTGAACTAGCTATTGGAAAATCTTTCTTGTCTCTTCTGTCTCCTTTGGCACAGCCAGCTCTGATCTGAGTTGTACTGTTTGTTTTTATACATCTTCCCTTAAAGAAAATTCTCTTATCCACCTCCATCACTATTCCAGATACTTGTCAGTGGGTATCCATTCAAAATGGATATTCAAAGTACATATCCCTGTGTATCACTGTCTCCTGAGCTGCTGTTACAAACATCTTAGCTCAGTTTTATTGTCTTTATTTCACCAACCCTACCAGCAAGTGTTGGAAACAAGTGCTGGTTATTGTAGTAGGAAGTGTAATGGGTAGGGGCCTGGGAGACAATGGGATCTTGCATTTTGGTGTTTGAGATTCTAGGTCTGGTTCTTAGGATATAAACTGTTGGCCTGTTACTTGCAGTTATCCTTTTCCTTGCGTAGGACAAGATTTCGATGCATCTTTCTAAAAATCTGATACCCTAATACTGGCCACAGTCAATCAGTGGTGGCAATCAAAGCAATGTTGTTCTGAATTCTCCTGGATCACGACTTGGATTGCAGAGCTGATGGTGATTTTCTCTGTTCTGTTTTCCACAGGCACTTTGAAACATGGGATGCTGGGAGGTGCCATACAGCTGACCTTCAGGAGGATGGCCTTTGACTATTATCCCTTCCACAGGGCAGGTAGGGGAGCATGTGGCCTCTGAACTGGAGGGGGGGGATAAAAAGATAAATTGAAGCACAGTGATGCTTTGTGGCTTCAGGCTGGACTGAAAGAAAGGCTCCACAAAGGTCTTGGGACTTAAATCCTTGTGGGCAGGGTTAATCAAATTTACCTGTCAGTGACTGACTGGCAGGTTGATGATAGAGCAGGATACAAAGAGAGGAATATGTTGCTGTCTCTTGTAAAGACAAAGTTGAAACTTTGGATTCCTTTCCAGTTGCTTAAGCAGTGGATCTGGTTCTTACATGTCCCTAATCAATTTTAAAGGGTTATAGGATATATCCCAGGAGATAATCTGCTTGTGGTTAATCAAGGAAAAGTGACCTTGGCATTCTTCCCAACACTTGAATTTGGAACTCTTGCTGTTAGGACCAACTCTGTTGTGTGAAAGTCTGCACTTGTTTCAAAGGACTTGGTACACTGCCTGTTGTGTATTTCAGATGTGATACCAGTAAGGAGGAATGCTGAACAAATATGCATCCATTTTAGGGGTGCAGGAGGGTTGTGTGTAGCCAGGAAGCACATTTTTAAAGGCAGGATGTTTGCTTTCGTGCAGGAGATGCCTGCAAGCACTGGGTGAGGTACAGTGAAGCAATGGAAACGCGGGGGCAATGGGCAAAGAAGTTGGTCAATGAATTTCAAAGTAAGATTGAGAAGCTTTATGAAGAAACGGACCCCGCCTTTGCCAAGTCTCCTCTTTCCCCCTTCAAAAAGAAACCAGGTAATGGTGTTTGATAAAACTCCTAATAAAGCAGGAGATTGTAGCAATTCTGCTCCATCCAGCAATATCTCTGCCTCCCCCCAGTTCAGCAGGCTGATTTGCTGGTCTAGAAATCTGTAGCGTGCTAAAAATCCTGAATGTAATGGCAAAGGAAAGTGGCTCTTCTACTGGATTAACACTGCAGCAAGCATGGGGGGCAGGCTGCAGTAGTCACTTTCCTGGCTTATTGGTTGAGTTTCTCCTTCCACAATCAGGGAGTAAATTATATACTTAAAGCCTGGCTGAAGAGTGTGTTGCACAGATCAGCCTCATCTTTCAGTGCTCTTCTTCAAAAATCCTGAGTGGTTTTGTTGGGTTTTTTTTAGGCTTTTCCTGCCCAGCTGTGCCCATCTGTTTCTAATTTTGGGGCTGTTAATTCTGCTCTGTAAGCACATCCATATTGGTATTGATGGTGAAGCTCACTGCAAAGGAGATGAGTAAAACCCTGCTGGTTCTGCTTTTCCATCCCCACAGATCCTGCTTTGAGTCCTCATAAAAGTTCCTTGGAGAAAGGCCGTGTGCCTCCCACGAGTTTGCCACGACTCCGGCACCCTCCCTGGAACCGGCTCCGCTCCAGCTGCGTGGTGGTTCGAGTGGATGACCTGGATGTTCACCAGGTAGGGGTTTGAGCAGTGTCTGGAGATGTGCACACTGGTTTTTAAAAAAAGAAACTTATTCTGTTACTATTCGTATAAATCGTGCAAATCTCACGTTGTCCAAGACAATCCAAGTTCTGCCCAGAGAACCCAGAAGCTGTCATTGCTTTGCGTGTAAAGCTCTTAAACCAGGTATGAACTGCTGATAATTTTCACTTTGGGAGGAAATTGCATAACCACAGTGGTTCTGCATTCCCTTCACATCTAAACTTGCACCAAGCATTAGGCAGGCCCAGGATGAATGACTTCACGCATTTGAGAAGTTAGGGAGGATATGAATTTTTGACAAGAAGAGGGATAAGTGTTCTCTCCTGCTTTCTGACCCAGAGCAGAAGGCATCACTAGAGTGGATCAGGCCCTACACCCATACACCCTGTAGCCATTGCAAGAGCATGCTCAGTACCAGATACTATAATGGACTTACCAACAAGTGTTAGTGTTGAAGAAAGCTATACTAGATTTCAGTTCTCTTTATTCACATCACCTAATTCTAACTGTCATGGCTTTTACTAACAGTGACAGGAGACCTAAAGAACTAAATTCCCTCAAAGGAGAGGAGTTGGCAGCATTAGCAGGTAGAAAAAAAAATATTTTTACTTGAAAACCAAGTGTGCTTGATGTGTAAATGAGGTGGGTTGAGTACAGGAGACTGCAGGGTTACTGGGACACTTTGTGCTGTCAAATTAGGATTCTACACAACTGCATACTATTGTGTTCTCAGGTTTCTACAGCTGGTCAACAAAGTAAGAAACCCTCCACCTTGCTTTCATGTAGTAGAAAATTCTTCAAACTTCCTGATCAGGTCTCTGCAATCCATATTGAATTCACAGAGTATTACTTCCCAGACAATCAGGACTTTCCAGGTAATACACCAAGGTTAGCACCTTCTTTCATAAGTTTCCTAAAGAAATAGTCAACTCTTAATTCTTTAGGTGTGTTCACCCTGTTAGGTATTCTCTGGGTGTCCATTTTTGTTTAGTTTTCTGATATCTTGAGTTTCTAACTTTTTTTATTTTTTGCCTGTGGAGAAGCAGGCTAGAGTTTGCCTCCATATTTCACACCACACAAAGTTGTGCTTGCAAAATAATGTATCCAGGAGCATGCTGAGGAAGCTGCTGTCTGCCCAACTGGGGATTCTGCCTTATTGATTATGCTGCAGTAGAACTATAGGGTGCTTTGAGTGCTCTGCAGCTGGCTTGATGTGGGTCCTGGAATGCCTTGTTTTTCTGGTGCACCACAGCTGCTCCTTTTCTTCCAGAGATCTGTCTGCAGTGGGTGTTGACGCCTTCTGTGTGGGTGTTGTCAGTGCAGGTTGTACACTGAGCTGCAGAACACCTGAAGTGCCTTTTCTGTTCTTGTTAATCTGTCTCAATTCTTGTTTTTTCTAGTTCCGTGCCCAAACCTGTACGTACAGCTGAATGGCCTGATGCTTACCCTGGATACAGCAAGTGTGCTCTGGATAAACCTCTTCTGTCTGGATCTTTATCGCAGCTTGGAGCAGTTCAAAGCCATCTACAGGCACCTGGAGGACTCGGGCAAGCACGACGAGCATGTTGATGTTCGACTAGATGGCTTCCGTCTGAAGGTACCCGTCCTTTCCTTCCTTTCCCAGTCTTCAGCATTCTTTCCCTCCCTGTCATGGAAGGAACATGAGACCAGGACATAGCTGGAGTTCAGAATGAGAAAACAATCTCTGGCTTTCTTGATTTCTCTTCTGTCTGCCACTTCTGTTAGCTTTGGTTTGATCTGTGGGTGCCCGATTGAGCTCTAGCCCAGAACAGGCAGTCAAGTCCCTGTTAGTGAAAACAGTTTCAAGAAGAACTTGATGGTTCAAGTAGTCAAAAGTTCTTTTCTGGCCTTTGGAACCCACTTTGACTCTCATACCATTCACAGTGGTCCTATGCCTGCTGCTCTGACCTCTTACGGTGCTTGGTAGCACTTTTGTGAGGAGGCTTAAAGGCCCTGGGGTATAATAAGTATTTGCAGAGAGAGATCAAAGTGAATGTTGTAAGTTGAGCTTCTACATAAGACATGGATGGTAAAAGAACCTAACCCAAAACTTGGATTAAATTTCCTGATTCCTCTTCTCTGATTCGTAAATTTTATTCAGTTTTTCAGATAGGGATAAATGGAGAGTCTAATTTCACTCTTGGGATTTCAGTAGAGACCAAGACTCCTCAATTAGATATCCCACAGCTGACTTGCCCTGTGAGTGGCCAGGATAAGCCTCTTAATTTCCCTTCTCACCACTTTACTTTCACTGTCTTTCTCCTCCGTGTAGCTTAACATCCCCGTGGAGAAGAAAGTCACTGCCCACCGGGATCGTCCGCAGACGCTCTGCGTTGGCACCTCCGAGATGACCGCCACCAACACCCGCCACGCTCCCTCCTGCAGCTGCCAGGACCTCCAGAGCCTCTTCCGGAAATTCGCCAGCTCAGAGTTCTTCCACTCCAGCTACACCAAGTTCCCAAGGTCTCAGGACAACTTCAGCCTCCTCCACACCCTCTTCTTGCGCCACGCCTACGAGGTGGATCGTAGGCCTCAGAAGCATGCGGGGTTTTCCCAGCTGCTGCACAAAACCTCTGCCTCTGAAGATCTGTGGTCTGTGAATTTCACTGAGCTTTCCCTGGACTTTGAGGGGACTGAAAGCTCAAAGGGCAGAGCCCTTAGCTTTGTTGACCCATTTCCCCTTTCTGTTTGGGCCTGCCTTCCCAAGAGATGGGGGCAAGCCCAGATAGCTAAACGACAGGAGCTGGCTGCCTCCGAGTTGAAAATCAAGCCTTCTGCCAGCTTCAGCAATCACTCCAAGAATGAGAACCTGGCCGGAGAACACGGCATTTGTCAAAGATCAAAGACTGACCAGGATCTGAAGAACATCTACAAGGTCCCTGAGACGATGGATGTCTTGGGAGAATCTGAGTGTGAAATTGATGATGGAGTAGACAGTGAAGAGCTGGAAGCCTCTGCTGATATCCATGTGCTGGTGTCTTCATCTGTTCATGTCAAAATCCGGCTCAACCACTACCAGTACTTGGTGCTGCTCAGGATGAAAGAAGTTCTGCAAACGCTACAGGAGCAGTTGGCCCAAGATACCCAGGAATTGACTGGGTCTCCTTTAGATCCCATGTCTGCCTGTGTAGGGGTTATGTTCCACAGTGCTGAAGTGGCCCTGCTCATGAACCCTGCACCGGGGTCCATCTTGGAACCCAGATCCCTGGACTCGGACACAACAAGCCTGATTGAGTCTGAGCTCTCTCCTTCAGACAGCAAGGAGGGGCTGGCAGCTGAGGAGAAGGAGCCGAAATCAGAGAGCAGTTCTGAGAAGGGAGTTTGCAGTACCTCAGAGGTCCAAGAGGACAGTGGGATTGAAAATCCAGGTACCAGTGTACCACTGGAGAGCCTCCCGAGATCTGCAAGTGATGGAGCTCTGAGTACGAGTCCGCACAGTAAGAGCATGGAGGAAAAAGGTTTGATAGAGGAAGCACATGAAGCTGTGGAAGCCCTGGTTGCAGAAAGACCAGCAGAGACCAGCAGCCATCCCCAGAGCCCTCCTGCCCTCCCTTCTAGCCCAGCCTCAGATACACAGCCCTTGGGGAGAGGAAACGTCACTCTAAATGGCCAGGCAGAACTCATCCCTTTGAAGAACATAGAGGTGGACTTGTCCAGTGCACTGCATATCACAAAAGATGCCACAAAGGAAGCTCTGCACGTGACTATGGACCTCACCAAAGAAGCCATGTCTATAACAAAAGATGCTCTGAGCCTGAGCCGGGAGAAGATGACCTCCACCATGCAGAAAATGCTCTCTCTGCCCCCAGCCAAGTGAGTGGGTTGTCCTTCTGGGCTTCACAACAGCAGCAGCAAGGCTGCTGGGTGGGGTGGAAATATAGGCTGGCTGCTCCCTTTCACAGAATTCCAGCGTGGTGGGAGTTGGGAGGGACCTCTGGGGGTCATCTGGTGTCCCCCCCTTGCTCCACCCAGCAGGGTCACCCAGAGCAGGGGGCCCAGCAGCGCAGTGTCCAGCCAGGGTGGGAATCTCTCCAGACAAGGAGAC
>WUAM01000217.1:5330341-5343390 GCA_024336885.1 Actenoides hombroni | reverse complement strand
TCTCCAGCTGAACAGCCCCAGGGCTCTCAGCCTTTGCTGGGCACAGAGATGCTCCAGGCCACTCAGAATCTTCACAGTCTCTGCTTGACTTTCTGGAGTGGTTCCTTGTCCCTCTTGAACTGGGGAGCCCAGAAGTGGCCACAATACTCCAGAGGTGACCTCACTAGGGCAGAGCAGAGCAGGGGGGAGCAGAACCTCTCTTGACCTGCTGCCCACACTCTTCATACACCCCAGGACACTCTTGGGCTGCTTGGATACAAGAGCACACTGCTGGCTTTCTTTCCATGTTGTTGGGATTAGAGAGAGGTTGGATCATCTCTTGGGGATTGTCTGAGTTCACTGGAGTCCGATTTGCGAGTGTTGAGTCCAGCCCAGCAGTTGTATGTGCTGGAGCTGAAGCTCTGTTATCACCTTTTATTTTTTCTGTAGGGATTCTGTGCCCAAAGCTGAAGAGGGAGCAGTGACTCCAGGAGGGGGTGGCAGCAGCCGCATGCGTTTCTTCTCCATGAAGAGGACATCATCCCAGCATTCCTTCGACACTACCTCGGTAGACGGGAGCGGCCCTGAGGACGGGCTGTCTGTGGACAGCGATGGCAGTGAGGGCTTTGTGATGCTCACAGACTCTGGTAACAAGTTCTTGGGTTTATCCTCCCCCCATATCACACTGGGGAACATTTATTTTTTTTTTTTTTTTCCACGGGCAGCAGAGTCACTCTGTGTCCTTGTGGAATTCTCTTGTGCCACTCCTTGGTTTTGAATGTCACGAGCAGCTCACCCACAAGGTGCCTTTTGTTTGAGATGAGGAGTATAAATGAGTGGGGAGGGTGACCCTTGCCCATCCCAGTGGTGTGCTGAGGCATTTGGCTGTACTAGAGCAAGGGCTGTAAACGTCTGCAGGAGGGTGGATGCTGTGGAGCCTTTAGGAAGGGCTTGGCAAGGGCTGGGTGGAAGTAGGGAACACTGAGTGTTTCCGTTGGTGTCTTTCAGCTCAGCTCTGTGTTCCTTAAATTCATCTGAAGAGCTGGACAGAGTTATCCAGAGGATGGTCGAGGTCACGAGATTCAGTTAGACACTGAGATCAGGACTGCTTCAAAAAAGAAAGAGGATCAAATTGTTGTTTTTCCTTTCATTTCAGAACCCAGCCTGGACCCTCTTCCCTCAGGGCACCTTCCTCAGCTCCATAATGACTCGGGCAGTAGAGGAAGCCTGATGGCAGAGGATGAGGGGGGGGTGTCTTCTGAAATACACAGCTCGACCTCGCAGAGCGAAGACCCCAGCCTTCAGCTGGTCAGTTCCATTCCTTCCTGCCATGATTCTGTCTCTGAGGGAATCTGGAAGTGAGCTGGGTGGTGGTGGTTGCTCGAATAAGAAGGGAGCTTCTCTCTTGCCCCTTCAGGTGTCTGTCCTGGTGTTGAAGATGAACGAGGTGAACTGTGGAATCGAGGCACGAGGGGATGATTTGTCTGTTGCTTTACAAGTGATGAGCGTGGTTCCAGAGCAACTGAACAACGTTGGGATGTGGCAGTATCTGCGTGGCTATCTGGGTAAGAGGTCTGCTGCTTTTGTACTGATCACCCTCAGGGAATATTCCCTTTTAACTGGTACTTCAATTGTTCACGTTTAACGTGTTTAGGATGAAATGTGGCTTGTGTGTGGGGAATAAGGTTGCTAAGAATCTCTTGTCAGTGGTTCAGAGCTGGTATTTGAAAGCTGTTTCCAAAGTGCCTGCCCAGTCAAGCTCTGTGGTGCCCAGTAATCATTGACTGAGGGGATTTTTTAATGGCTGCTAGAATGCATGACATTGGTTAAAAGAATGAATAAAGCTGTCTAGGGAAACCCTGAAATTATTCCTGCTTTGAGACTAATGCTTCTGGGCTGGGGTACTTCCCCAGGGCTAATCTGAATTAAAAATCCCCAAACAAACTGAAACCAACCAATCGACCAAAAAAAAATCCCCACCCAACTCAAAAAAAAAAAAAAAAAAAAAAAAAAAAAGAGAGAACCCAAAAGTAAATACAACCCCAGATTTGAAGTGAAAGTGTGAGCGGTTCTTGGCCTGGTGATCCTTCACTTAACAGTTCTGCCCGTGGCCACGAGAGGGCAAAGTGGGATCCGAGATGGATCCCGAGGTGGCAGGGGAAGGATGGATCCCAGTGGCGAGTTTGGGGTCAGCTCGTGTGTCTGCAACGCAGAGGCTGGTGTGAGAGTGTGCCGAGATGGTGAGAGAGGGGGATGGGGCTGGGGGCTTGAATGGTGCAGTTCTGGTGTCAGTTCCCTCTGATGGGGGCTCTTAGTCTCTTGAAGTTTAGATGAATTCAATGTGAAGGATGATTTTAGACTTGCTGGCGTTGTCAGCTTGACTCCCTTCTGGGCACTAAAGGGCTTTTCAAGATGCCTGCTTTGGGTTTATCCTAAGGGATAACTAATAAAAGGGTAAGTTACTGATGCCATCTTCTGCAATGAGATCTTTCTGCTGAAGCTCTAGGAGATCCGGGTATAGAAAAGCCTTCAGTCCCTGAAGCCAGCAAGGCCCAGCCAGAAGTCTGCTTACGTCTTGAAGTGGGACCTGAGGCTGCCGTGCGTTCACCGCTCGCGGTCCAGAACGGCTTCCTTCACATGCTGGTCCACAGTTACACAGCAGAGCTCTTCATGTCCTTCCTTACCAACCTTGGCCCCTTTCTTGAGGATGAAATAATTCCAGAGGTGATCCCCATGGAGATAGAAGTTGTGGATGCCAAAATCACATTGAAAGTGAGTGTGTAGGGGACCAGAGAATTCCCCCAGGGTGGCAGCCTGGGCAGAGCTTGCTTGCGAGGTTCTGCTTGGGGAAGGATGCTGTGGGCTTGCTGTGGGCCTCTGTAGAGGTCCCATTTTCCTGGTACTATTTCATTTTGCATCTACAAAGATGAACAAACACCACAATGAGTTGTTGAGTGATCAGATTGTGAAGAAACGGGAGCCTGACATTCAGATTCTCTCCCCAGCTTTGCTGGTGGCCTGTTCTGCAGGCACAAGGGAAAGAATTGAATACCTCTTCCCCCAAGTGCCTGTGGAATGGGCAATAGCTGACCTTTTTCTGTAAACATTTAGAGAATTACAGATGAAAAACATTATGTAAGAGCTGGCTGATATTTAGGAGGGGGACACTGACAGAAGGTCTCAATTAAACCTTTTTGAAAGCAATGCTTTGGCTCCACTGACAAGCAGGAGCCAGTGTCTCTGCAGGGCAGCATGGAGATCTCCAGACTCAGGAATAGTGGCCTTTTTTTTGCAAAGGGGTTG
Organism: Actenoides hombroni; assembly: GCA_024336885.1. Lineage (NCBI taxonomy): Eukaryota > Metazoa > Chordata > Aves > Coraciiformes > Alcedinidae > Actenoides > Actenoides hombroni. The sequence continues at coordinate 5,340,108 of WUAM01000217.1, read as the reverse complement.
AATCAGGAATTAGTAGGATGAAAATGGTGAGAGCAGCCTTCAGGGTGATGGTCGTAGGCCCCTCCTCAACCTTTACTATGGATCTGACAGAACTTGGCTCTGATCTGTGCTTTCTACACAGATAAAGACTTGTGTGTGGCCTTGTTTATAAAGCCAGGCTCTTCCATGTGGGAGGCGACCTTGGTGAGCTCTGGCAGTGCTGCCAGTCGGTGACACTACTCCTGGGAAGGCTGGGGGCAAGGGCAATCCTTGGCAGAGTTGCCAGAGCTGTCACAGCACTTAACCTCTTCTCTGCTTTGTGTTTTTCTAGGATGACAGCCCCCGGATATACCCCACCTCCCCTGGCCCTGTTCCTATGACCTTGGCAGTAGATCATGTCATTGTGAAGCGCGGAGATGATGGGGTGTTCTATCTAACAGGTCAGCACCCCTGGGAAACTTGGTTTATTCTCAGCCCCCCCAGAACCCCCAGGGCTGTGCTGGAAGTAAAGGTCTCTGCTGTGTCTGCTGCTGGAGGAGACTGGAACTGAAATGGGCTGGTTGCTGCTGGGAAGGATGGGCTCTGGTGTGTGAGGAGTCCCTCCCTCTCTTCTCTGCAGTTGCTTCTACCAGAATAAGCAAATAATCTTCAGTGCCAGCAGCTGGGTCCTTTGGCTGCTGTGCCTCCTTCAGCCCTGGGTGCAGACACTCCTGCCTCTCTGGTGCTTGCTGCTGCTGTTGGTTTGTTTGCACAGCCAATTTGACACCTCGGGCAGAACAGGTTGATATCTAAACTGGTGAACTGGCAGCCTGGATTCAGGCCTGATGCTTCCTTGAGCTCACAGACAGGACAGATTACTGCCTCTTCCCTTCTTTTAGCCTCTCTATTTTACAATGGGAATGAGATCTATTTTTTTTTTTTTCTACTTAAAAAGAGGAAAATAAAATAGAAAACATAAAAAAAGTTGAAGTTACTCTTTTCTTTTTGTTCTGCAAACCCTGTTGTATAAATGTCAACTCTGGAATATTTTCTGTGCTTCTTTGCAGCTCCACAGGGGGAGGGCTCACAGAAACAGGAAAAACCTGTGTCAGTTCTTCAGGAGCAGAAGGCCCCAGCCCAGTATGTCTCTGCAGCTCCAGCAGCAGCAACACGTGGACTGCAGGTGAGTCACTGCTGCCTGTTGTGTCTGGACAACCAGAGAGCTGGCAGGAGGCTGGAAAGTTGAGCCTCTTGTGTTTGCAGTGACTGGTAGGTGTGGTGTGTTGCAGATAGGGAGCGCACACAAAAGCAGCCTGGCCTCCTTTTACAGCCATTCTCAGCAGTAAGGATACCTTGCCCAGCACAAACTCTCTTGTTCCCTTTCAGAATCTGTGGTGGGTTGTTGTTTGTTGGGTTTTTTAACTTATTTTTTGCTGATTTGCTCTCTTCCCTCTGTGTCTAGTTCCTTGTTAGAAAAACAGGAATTGGGAAGTTCCATGAGGCAAAAAGATGTTTTGTCAGAGTAGAGTAGTCTTACAGCCAGGGAGTTTCACATGGCCTGAAGTTTCTGCTGTTCACTTTGAACTTCCTTTCCATTTTGATCCATGTATCTGGAATTCAGAGAAATGGTTTATTTTTAATTCTGTAGTGTTCTCTAATTATTTCCTGTTTGATGCCACATTTACTTGGTAAATTGATGGCTTGCTATGGAAAAATACATATTAAGGGTGCAATGTGGCTGACTAGACAATGGAACTGGACTGGGACTTTGGGTTCTGTTCATTAGCTGGTGACACGTCGCTTCGTTTCTCATCTTTCTCTTTCCCCCTGAATGCAGAGACTTTCTCCTCTTCCTGTTCACAGCATCTTGTGAAACAGAGCCTTGACCAGGACTGGAGCACACAACCAGCACAGTAGCTTAGCTTCAGTTTATTTTCTGCTGCTATTGAACTTCATAGGAACAAGTGCAAAGGTGTAATTCTTGAGGAAAAATATTTCTGAGAGTCCCAGTTAAAAAGTGTCCTGTGCCATGAAACTGTAGCGGGATCTCACTGGCAGTGTTTGAGGACAGAATTAACTTCAGTCATAGAGACAAGAGGTAGGCATGCCAGGCACCTGCTTGCTCCAGCTCTCATCTTAATTTTAACACATCTTTAGAGGTGTATCAGGACCCCTTATAAAAGAAGAATGCAGATCAGAGCCTGGTTTTTTTGCCTGAAATTGTGAAGGGAAGTCTTGAGAGAAAATAGTCATTAGACATCCATCAGTGGCAGCCTGAGCTGGCTCTAATGACAGCTCTGGAAGTCAGCAGGCCCCTGTTGGCAAGTACTTAGTCCTACAACTTAAACTGGGTCACCTTGTCACTGAGCTTTGTGCGGTCGTGTCACGTAGCGTAATTCATCTCAAAAGCTCCTGTTTTGGTTCTCCCCTTGGAGCAGATTGCTGCAGTCAGAGCTGCCCTGCTGCTTCCCTCTGGAAACGCCTGGTTGGTTTCTTCTCTGTTTGTCTCTTGCAGTTGAAGGAAGTGCCGGAGTTGCAAAGGGAGCTTCAGACCATGAAAATAGCCCTGGCAGAAGCCAACATGGACAAGGCTCGCCTGCTGCAGGAGGTTAGGAAATACAATCCCCTCTTCCAGCTTTGACAGTGAAGGTGCAGGCTGCGGCTGCTCCGGAGGCGTGGAGCCCACCACCAGCACTAAGGCGGCTTCTTGCATCATCTTGCTGCTACCTGGGTCATCCTCCTGGAGACCGAGCGCCTCAAAGCATGGAAACCAACTGGGACTGCAAAGTGAACTTGAAAGAGGGAGAAAGGAAGGCGGGCAGGCCTGGCTGAGCAACAGGGGAGGAACGAGGAGTTACCTGTTCACAGCCATTTTCCTCTGTCCTGGCAGTTTGGTGCTGCCTCCGTCACCGCACCAGGGCCGTGGTCAGTCTACACACACAAGGTCAGAAGTTGAGGGGCACACCCCATGTCACTTCATCCACAGGCTGTAGCCACAGCTTGCTTCCAGCCTTCCCCTGGCGTGCTAACACCCAGAAACGGTCCATCTTGGGCTTTCTGCTTCTTCCAGCCTTCCTCAGTGTGCTCTTGCCCAACCGTGTGAGACAGAGAGCACAGCAAGAGGAAGGTAGTGATGTCACTGCATCAGCAGTGGCAGAGAATGGGTATGGCAGGAGAGCCTGCTCTGAGCTGTGAGCTGAAGGCACACGTGCTGTCGTGCGACTGACAAACGGAGCAGCCGGCGGGTGTGGGAGCTGCAGAAGGGAAGAAGGGATTTCCTCCTCGAGTACAGGGGCTGCAGCTCCCTGTTCCCCCAAGAACAGGGTCCGGGTGGCGAAGAAATTCCTTCAGACTTCTTTTTCCAGCAGCAGTTTGTTGTGTCAAGCCCCAGTTAGTAGCGTGTTAGACTTGGCTTAGTTCATTCTCACTCAACCCTGCAATGTTTGCCTTTATTTGTGCAGAAACACAGATCAATTTTTGTGTTTCATTACAAAGCACTGGTTAAACCTTCTTTTGTTTTTACTTTCAAAGAACAGGGGTGAAGGAAGTTGGTGAAGTCACCGAATGAGACCACCTATGTGTTTTCTTTGGGGTGTACACTGCCCTCAAACCATTACATGCCAGTTTCACCAGCAGAGAGGAGGAAAGCAGTGCTGGCCGCACAAGGAAATCACGGTCTGCGTTCCTTACACGGTCGTGTGTTTTTATTAGCACTGAGCTCTTGCCTGGTCTTAGATGTCTTTTAATGGGGATATAGGTGTGTGGGTCAGGAGAAGGTGCTGACCAGGCCCCCCCTTGGGTGAAGGTGACATTATTAACTGCTCTCTGTGGGGTGGAGATGTAACTGGAGCTGCTGGGTTGAGCACGGTTTGTACTCTTGCCTTTTCTGGAGCTGCTTCCCTGAAAAGGAAGGAGTCCCTGTGGTCAGTGACTGACTTAAGTTATGAAGAAACAGCCTCTACAAGCATGGTGGGGGGAAAAAGAAAACCCTAGTAAAATACAAAGTGAAGTAAAAAAGGCAATGTCATTTATGAGCTGGCTTTTTAATGTGTGTGAAACAGGTCCTGATTGCCACCCACCGAGCGCTAGGAGAGGTGACAGATGCTGTGTCATTCTCCTTTATTAATCTGATGAAAACTTCACTTGACTATAAAGGTTAGATAACCCCTGTCGTGGTTTATTTTTGCTGAACAAACTTCCCAAAACTTTAATCTAATAGACTTTTTTTTTTCTCCCCCTTAAGTAAACATTACTCAACTGAAACTCGTTCAGCTAAAGTAATACAAGATTTTAATCCTGCCCTCTGTGCAAGGAGCAGCCTCTGAGTTACAAACCATGATGAGCTGAGGCCTGGAAACTACCCAAGAGCAAGCAAATAACTTGGGAGTTAAGTTTGGTTTTTGTACCATGCTCTCATATCCTCATCCCTTTGCCCAGCTGTGGAGCTGTTGAATGCTTCCCTCTTACAGGCACTCCTGAGATCACTTCAGCTCATCTCTTGCTCTGGGGGCAACAGGGATGGGTTGACAGCACCAGGCTAGGTGTGGAGGCACCACTGTTGGTGGTTTGCAGGGAGCTGAGAGAGAATTTTTGTGGTTGTTAGCTTTCCCTTGGAGAAAAGATGGCATGTAAGCGAGGGACAGGGATTAAAACAACTCTCACTCTTAAGATCATCATCTCAGTTCCGTGTTTGGCTCCGTTAGACCAAAGGTGGCTCTGAATGGCACTTGTTGGGGTTAGTCCTTGTACGCTGGGTTTGGAGAGAGCCGTGGGGCAGGCTGTGCTGCCAGCGTGCAGTGTTTCTGCTGAGACCTGACTGACCAGTGCCTACAACCAGCCTCCAGCAGCAGGGCTTCTCAAAACACAAGTTATCTGCTGTAGTAAACGAGGCTCTTGCTGCAAGCAGCTCTGACAGCAAGAGAAAAGGGAGGTGGCAAAGCACCCCGGTATCCAGACCGGCTATGAAAGGAACCTGGATGTGAAGAGCTCACTAAGGACTGTCCCACACTGCACAGAGCCCACGTGAGCAGAACCTCAGCCTGGGTTAGTCAAGCTTTGCTGCTTCTGCGCTTGCTCCCTCTTCCTTCATCAAGCCAGAGATAATGACTGCTTGCCTTAGGTGGATGTAATGGGGTTCTTGCTGCTTACTCACTAACTGCCTGAAAACGTGAGGTTTCTTTCGGCTCTTTACAATTCTCATGTCTTCTTGGTTTGAGGAGGTGTCCAGCTTCATCTCCAGCTGGCTTGGGACACAAGTAGAGTGCAAAGCCTTGTCTTGGCCGCGGTGCCTACTTATTGTGTCACACAGCTCCTCCCCACAACCTCCCACGTGCACAGACTGGGTTGTTTACAGCAAATTCCTTCCTCCAGCAATTCAAGTCACCTGGTTTTGTTTTAAGAATGAAAACACTTCCATTGTTTTGGTTTTAAGTACCGGGAAGAAGCACTGTACACCCCAACCCACGTTCTTTCCAGGGGGAGGGCAAAAACTCCCCTTATCTCCACTGCTGAGGGTTAGCAAAGTTTACTTTGTAGAGCTTTTGATTTAAGGACTGTTACAATGCAAGTCAACTTCATCCTTGGTGTAGCTACCCCCCGGTTACCCTGGGAAGAGCATCTCTTAGAGGTGGGGAGCAGTGTGCTCCTGGGGGCCTGCTGCCCGGGCAGGGGGGGCATGTGCAAATCTGAACTTGAGTTTGAGTTTTAGGCAGTGTTGGAACTCTGTGGCAGTCTGTTTCCACTCATGCATTTATTGGTTCTATGAACCGTGAAAAGAAATTAAACTTGTTAACCTCCTTCCAGGCTTATGCTTTATTTATTCCCCCACCCCCCCCTTTTTAGCTTCCTAATTGTACTGTTTTCTAGACTGGTTTGGGGAAAAAAACCCAAGTGATGTCTTCAGATCATGCTCCTGGAACAATACACACCCTGGGCAAGGCGAAGCTTCAGGAACATGTCGGGGTTGGTCGAGACAGATCATCAGGTTGCACTCCCCCACCTTTGAGTCACACAGACACCATTACACAATGAGCATTTCCCACCAAGACTAAGAATACAATAACAACTTTAATGTACAAAAGAAATTCCCTCCTAGACATAGACACCACTGCATCTGTGCCAGCAGAAGATGACCCTGCTGGGTGGAAGACCTCGAGCGTTCCTGTCCTTGTCCTGTTGAAGCAGAGGAGCCTGAAGCTCAGGGTTAGGGGTTGGCTCCTGCCTGGTGCTGGGATCACAAGCCAGACCTCAGCAGTGGTGGCAGGAAGCCCCCCTCCAGTCTCCTCTACCCACAGTGCTCCTGCAGGAGCTTCAGTCTCAGAGCTGTAACTGCTGTTATAAGAGGAGGCTTCTTTCCACTTCTGTCTTCTCTGGGGAGACTTCAATGAAAGATAATCTTTTTGTATTTGGAATTGGGGATCTGTCCTCGTGACTTGAGCCTCCTCACCGCCTCTCGCATGTGTTTGGGCTGCAGAGGGGGCAGCTCCCCCCACTTCTCACACACATCTAGTGCTAAAAAACAAAAACCAGAGTTCACATGAGCAGGACAGCTGAGCTCAGCTCCTACTGCTTGAGCTTTCATTTTACAGGTAACACTCTCAGCAGGGTTTAAGTTCATGTTTTGTTAATACACAAGAATGAAACTGCTGCGGGTGCTTTAGTGGCTGGAGCACAGGTGTGGTGAGGAGCAGATGAGGGACCTGGACTTGTTCAGCCTGAAGAGGAGGAGGCTGAGGGGAGACCTGGCTCTCAATGGCTCCCTGACTGGAAGTTGGAGCCTTCTCCCAAGGGACAGGACAAAAGGAACTGACAAGTTGCCCCAGGGAAGGCTGAATTTCTTCAGCCCTCTCCAGACCTGTCCCAGTCTGCCCAGGGCAGTGGTGGAGTCCCCATGATCCCTGGAGGGGTTTCCAAGCCATGGTGCTGAGGGCCATGGGTCAGTGGTGCCCTGGCAGTGCTGGGGGAAGGGCTGGACTTGATCTGAAAGGTCTTTCCAACTGAAAGGATTCTGTGATTCTCTTTGAGAAAAGTCACTCCTAAGGGCATTAACAAGCTGCTTTTTAAACCACTCAGCTACTATAGAATGTGCTGATTTGAGTCACCCAAGAACTTAAGATCTTAAAGCACCTGCTCTGGGGCCACCCCTGGGTTGGGTGGTGTGTTCTGGGGTTGTGTACAGCAGTGACAGGAAGGGACGACCTCCAGGGGGCTTACAGGCCCGTGTCCTTTCTGTCACTTACAGTAAGTACCACTCACACCTCCTGCCAAGGACACGAAGCAATTAACGTCACGAAACAACGCCAGCAGTGAAGCTGCTTATCCCCAACCACCTCGGGCAACACCCAAGGCTGCAGAGACAGCAGCCAGACCGTGTCCCCTGGTAACGGCCATCCCAGCACATGCAGGCCCTGGTTTGTGGGACAGGTCCATACAAACTGGTTGGCACCAAAGCCTGGGGTACCTCCTGCTCCAGCCCAGAGCAGGAACGTGGCTGGGTCAGCCTCCCACTCTGTGTCCCAAAGAGACCCCTGCTCATCCTTTAAGGGAAGAATCTTATGGGTTAAGAGGCTTAAATAACTCTTTTTTTTTTCTCTCAGCTGAGTTTATCCACAGCAGCATTAACAACAGTCCCCCCCTGCAGCCTGCTCGCAGAGCAAGAACTTCTCACTTATCCTCCTTGAAGAAGATAAAAGGAGAGGTCAGTGGTCACCAACTGCTGCTGACTCACGGGTGGCAACAGTGACAGGACCAGAGGGATTATGGGCCAGCCCCTCCTCTGGGCTCAGCTCTTAACTGGAGCCTGCTGCTGCTGCTGGAAGGTCAGGGGGCTCTGGAGGCAGCGAGACAAGTGTCTCCACTCTTGTTCCACATCCTGCTCTGCTGGAAGCAATGAGTTTACCCCATGTTCTTAACTTTTTACTCAACATTGGCCACTCACCTTCCTCTACCACCTCCCCAACGAAGACCTTGGAAATGCCAGACATGGCAATAACCACGTTCTGAGAGACAGAGGTGCCGGTGATGGACTGGATCAGCTGGACAGATGGAGAAAGACAATCAGCTCGGCAAGGGACATCCATGGCAAAACATTTTAGCTCGTATTTAACAGTTTGAGCTTGTCAAACATCAACCTACTACTGAAACTCATAGAACAGCAGTAACTGAGCTTTATAATTAGGTCCTATAGCTCTGGGCAGATGCTGGCTGTCAAAGTTTCACCTTCTCCTCATTCAGCTGCACACCCTGGACCAGCAATCCCACTTTCCTGTCACCTCATGGCCCCCAGACCACCGTCACTTAAGCTGAGCTCCTATTTAAACAGCATAAGCCCCAGGAGGGCACCGAGCTAGACCGTAATGGGATAAGCCGATCCGATAATGATCTCAGCCACAGGGGCCGAGATGCAGCTGGAGCGGGGAGCACCACGGAGCCAGCTCGTGTTGTGCAAGGAACGGACAGGGCTGCAGCCTGGCTTAGTAAGGCTCGGCCTGCCTGCTCTGCTCAGGCCCTGTCTGTGGCAAAGTGTTGCTGAAGCCGTACCCGTTTAATAGCAGCTTTGGGGAAAGCAGAGCGGCGATACATCTCGTAACGGTTCAGCTGTTCTTCGGAAAAGGAAGAGACCAAGATTCTGGAGCGGAGAGAAGTGATTGTTTACAGCAGAAATAATAATCTGAAGCTGTTCAGTCTGCTGCAACCGTCCTGCAAAGCCCTTCTCCCATCCCACGCCTCCCGCAACACCAAAGAGCCAGGCAGGGGAAACCGGTGCCCCCGCTGGGCCCCTTCGGGAGGGGACGGACCTGGAACAGAGCTATGGACGTCATTAACCACTGGCTCATACACCAAATAAACGATGATCGCGCAAAAAAACCCCCAACAACCCCGCACGGTGTCTGGTGCCCTCCCCAGCACCCGCCCCCGGCACTCACTGCATCTTCTGGATCTCGTCCTCGTCCACTTTGTGCTTCTTTTCCTTCCTCTCCTTCAGCTCCAGCTTCACCTTCTTGGCGGCGGACGGCTGCAGGCTGGGGTCCTCCCCGTCCACCGCCTCCCCCTCCGCGCTCCTCACCTGGGCGAGACCGCAGCGTTCGGCTCGGCGGCCCCGCAGCCCCCTCCCCGCGGGCCCGGCCCGGCCTCACCTCCCCGTCGGCCGCCTCCGCCTTGGGCTCGCCGGCCTCTCCCGCCTCGCCCTCTCCCGCCCCTTCCGCGGCCGCCGCCGGCTCCTCCTCCTCCGCCGCCGCCGCTCCGTCCCCCGAGGGGGACGAAGCCGCGAGCGGCGGCTCCCGGTCGGCGGCGGCCCCGAGCTCCTCCCGCCCCGCTTCGCCGGGATCCGCCATCGCCCTCGAGCGGCCGCGTCGCCTCCCGATGACGTCGCGCGGCGGCCGGCGCGAGGGGCGGCTCGAGCGCCCGAAAGGCCCCGGCGGAGCCGAGCGAGGGTGCGCGCGCGGCTCTCACACGCGTCCCGCCCGCGCGGGCGTCACGCGGGACCGTCGGTCCCCGAACAGACACCGGCCCCCCCCAGCCCCCGGCCCCCTCCCCACCCCCCAACCCCCCCCCACCCCACCACACCACACCACCCCCACCCAGGCACCGGCCCCCTCCAGACACCGGCCCCCTATAGACCCCGATCCCCGAACACACACCGGCCCCCTACAGACACCGATCCCCGAACACACACCGGCCCCCCAACAGACACCCTCCTTTACCGCCAGCCCCTTCCTATACCCCCTCCCGCGCGGCCAGCCCCTGTACAAACGTCCTCCCTGACGCCCGTTCCTCCCCTACGCACGTTCCTTCGCATCAGTTCCTCCCTA
>WUAM01000217.1:5314800-5327274 GCA_024336885.1 Actenoides hombroni | reverse complement strand
GGGTGGCAAGTAGAAGGGGTCAGGCTCTTGTCAGTGGTGCCCTGGGATAGGACGAGGGGCAATGGTCACAAACTGGAATATGGGAAGTTCCACCTCAACATGAGGAAAAACTTCTTCACTGTGAGAGTGCCAGAGTCTGGCCCAGGCTGCCCAGAGAGGTTGTGGAGTCTCCTGCTCTGGAGAGATTCCAAACCCCCCTGGCTCTGTTCCTGTGTGGGCTGCCCTGGGTGACCCTGCTCTGGCAGGTGGGTTGGACTCAATGATCTTTCGAGGTCCCTTCCAACCCCAACCCTTCTGTGATGTTTATGGTGACAGTTCTTGTTCTGGAGGCACGTGTTGGGTGCTCCCAGCACGTTGGGAGTCATGGCAGCACAGCGTTCCCTTGCTGTGTGAACTCTGCTGTGACCCCCCTGGATTTACCCCAACGCGGTCACAAACCCGCACGGGTCGCGACTTCTGCGGTTCCTCTCTCTCAGGGTTACAAATGTCTGGTAGCAACCCTGAGGAGTCTGCTCGTACCTGCGGTCACCTCTCGGGAGTGGAGGGGCCCAGCTGAGCTCAGCTACAGCCCTGGGAAGCAGGAGGTAGCTGGGGGTTGCTGGGGGGCTTTGGATGCTGCATGGCTGATGCGCCTGGGATATCCGAACCCGCCCGGTAACCACTGAGAGGCTTTCTGATTGTTAGCTGGTTGGGCTTTTACTTTGGGGTAAGTGGCTCTGTCTGAGAAGATTTGTGCTTGTTTTAGAGCGAGGAGGGGTTGGTGAGAAACAGCTGCCAAGTCTACCCGCAAGGAGGGTCTGAGTTTTCTGAGGCAGGCTGGGCAGTGTCAGGGCTGTTGTTTCCTGCAGTGTGGGCTCGGTCTCGGGGAGCGTTTATCATCCTGGTGTGGCCGTGCGAGAGCTCGCAGGTGTACAAGCTCTGCTGAAAGTAGTAGCAAACAAACTCCTTCCCGTCCCCTTGCTACAAAACGCTGGACTTTGAGTTTCCAAAACAAGTAGCCAGATGAAATTTCAGAGTGGCCTTAGTGGGTCAGAGAAGAGACTTGGGCGGTTGCCTTCCTCCCGTGTGTCAGGCTGTCTCTGTTGTGGTCTGTTTGCACGCTGCCAAGTGGGAAATTAGCTCTTGCCCTGGTGCCAAGCTGACTTTTTGCTCATCTCTTGAGGTGCGTGATTCCTCTGGAGCACCTTCGCCCGCGGTTTCCTTTCTTCCTGGGGGCAGGGAGGATGTGGCGAGAAGTTCTCCACGGCGGGCAGGGTGTTTAATTATAGCTAACTTTGCCTTTCTGGGCTCCTTCAAAAATAACTTCAAGGGTTTGGAAACAGGGAATGTGAAATCCTGTCTGCCTGACACTTCGTGGAAAGTTGAAGCTTGACTAATTAAAGGGCCCTGATGCTGGGGGAGGCGGGTGCAAAGGTGGAGGGGATGGAAAAGCCTACGCAGCGTCCACCCTGCCAAGCCCTTCTCTGGGGCGCAGCATCCCAAGGTGTGCAACAGGTCAGGAAGAACTTGGAAAGAACTGGGAAGTTGAAGGGTTTTCTCCTCGCTCTTTTTTTCCTATCTCTTGATTTATTTTCCTGATGATGATTCGCTGCATTTTCGAAATTAAAAACAATAAATATGGACTGGCCGTGTGCCCAGAGAGAGGCACCCTGTCGATTCAGAGGAAGCATTAATGGAAGAAAGGAGTTGATGGAGGAGGCTGAGGTGCTTCAGTGGGTGCCTGGCTGTCACGGCTCTGCGGTGCTCAGACAATCGATGTCTTCAGTGCTGGTGGATAAAGAAATCACGCAATAGGTACAAGCAGCAGGGATTTAGTCTTTTGTTTGTATGGTAAAGCTGTATCTGAGAGAGTTTGGGTTGCAAAGCTTTGGCACGGAGATGTGGAAGGGCTTAGGAGAGCGGGTGAGGCTGCTCAGAAGCGGGTCCTGCTGCAAGCTCCCAGCAGAAATGGCCTTGTGCCTTTGATATCAGCCAAACACCATTTCTTAGTTGGGCACCTGTGAAAAACAGCTCTTAAAACACACACACACACCCCCCAAAAGCCTGGTCAGGCTGCGAGGTGAGGAGGTGGCCAGAGGTGACAGCTCTGCGTCGACTGAAGGTAAGACAGGGTACTGCGAGGTCAGGGATGCTCGTGGTGTGGGAAAATAGCAACCCTACAACAGGGGAACTCCTCTGATGGAGGGTTTTCTTACCCCTCTGTGGTGGTGGAGAAACCTCTCCATAGTCCTGTACGTTTCACGTTTTCCCTTCCCCAGACACCTTTAGGCAGCCTTCCTGGTTTGGCTTGCTTTGGTTTTTTTGTGGGCTCATTTTGATTCCCAGTCCTGCTGAAGCTGCTCCTATATTTGAAGATCTCTCCTGATAAGGTTGCTGCTGAGCTGTCTTCTGCTCCCTCCCCTCCGAGCTCATTGCAAGAACAGGGTCATAAACACTTGGCTGGGCCAGCACAACTCCACCATTCCTTCCTCCACCTGTTTTCGGGTCTCTTTGATGTCGGCATTTAGTTCCTTTTTACTTTATTTTATTTTTTTAAGCCTACCTGTTCTTGAGAGACCATCTCCCCGGGCCCAGCTTTTTCAGCTGTCTCAAAAATAAAGTTTTGAATTGGGTACAAAATGGGCAGAAATGGGTGAGTTTGCAGGAGCTGCCTCCCCGCTGTTGCACCTTCGTGCTGAGCTGGGGCCCTGCTCTGAGCTGGGATCCTTTTATGCCATTTTTATTTCTTTCTGCAAAGAGAGCAAATAAAGCCCAGAGGGTCCATAAAGCCCCAGGAGATGCCCCCGGGGGTAAATTCTGTGGAACATGTTGTTGTTTTATCGCAGAAACTTAACTGCCCACCGTGCTCATGGTGGTTTCAACCTCAACTTTCTCAGGGTCTGAGGCTTTCGTGCTTCCTGCTTCCATCCCTGGGCTGAGCCCTCTGACTCAGACCAACTCCAACCCAAATCAGGGATTTCTGCAGGTAGGCAGGAGGTGAGATCTGATAGACCACGGGGAGCTAAAGGAGCAGGAAACGCAAAGGCAGAAGCAAGGATGAAGTCTCTCCCTAGGGCGTGAATGTGCCACTGAGCAGCACGAAACATCTCGGGCAGGAAAATACAGCCCCGTGGAACGCTGCTGGGAAGAAGGGAAGGCAAACGGTGGCTTGAGGTGATCGGAGGGATATGGGGAGGAGGAGAAGCCGTGGAGGAGAGGGAGATGGGTTTCTGGCTTCTGCCAAAGCAGATGGTGGGGCTTACAAAGAGGTGGTGGCTGCCAGGGTTTGGGCGGAGGGGTGTGGGGGGGGTGGAACTTGGCTTTGTGCTGCCATCCGCACAGCTCCTGGGATCTGCTCATGGATCCTGGGATCCTTTCAGGGTCTGGAAATCTGCTGAAAGCTGGGTCCAGGGGTCTGATGCTTATCTCTGCTCCTCGCTCATACCCAGGCTGCTCTGTTTTCAGACCCTGTCTCCTAGAGCACGGGCAAAAGCATTTCTTGCAGATCAATGAACATCTCGAGATAATATCAACTTAATGTAAGCACAGCTTAATGCTTATAAGCAAAAGCAAGTCCAGAAATGCCAAATGTTTTGTGTATCTGTGAGGTGTCTTGGGTTTTCAGGGGCACTTCTGCAGAAAGGCTGCAGAATTTGGATTTAATTTTTTTTTTTTTTACTGCTTCACTGTGAAATTAAAGGCAGGAAGGAACAAAACAATCTGTGGCCTGAAATATCAAGCTGCATTCAGTAGGTTTTGCCAGTAGCAGTAAGGGCTGAATTGTGTTAAAGCCAAATCTGCAGAAAAAGCTTTTTATTTTCATCTCTTGATGTGAAAAGACTGGATCTTTGTTGGGGAGAGGGGAAACTGAGGCTGCTGTTGAGCCCCAGATTGTATACGTAATCTCCTGTGAGTGCGTCAAGGAGAAACTTCTGCTGTGAATTAGGACTTTTTTTTGTATACATCTGTTGTGGGAAAGGGTTCGTTTTTTGCTTCACAGAAGCCACAGAGAGTGTTCCAGTCAATTTGCAGCAGTTATTGCTGGTGAGGGTTTGGTTTGGTTTAGGAAATGACACGGTGTAATAGCTGAACCCTTCGAGTAGCTTCAAACAGTCCAAATGCTGCTAGAGTCACAGAAATGATTCCTATTGAAAAACAGGCACTGGGGTTTCCTGCTTTGGGCGAGTTAAAGAAGTGATCAGTGAGTGGTACCTCTTCTCCCCGAGGGGCTGGCTGGCACCTCTCTGCCTCTCCATCACCGAGGGAGGTCCTGAGCCAGCTGAGGAGGACGGAGTGAGGGCAGGGCTGGCAGTCTGTCTGTCTGTCCCTTCTCAATCCCCCTGGCCAGGTCCCGTCACTAAGCGGCAAATCCTGCAGCATCTTGCCGAGGGCAGCAGCTCCGAGGTCCAAACTTCCAGGGGTCGTGTGAAGGTGCAAACGAAATATTTCCCTTGTCTCCCCCCGTGAAAAGTGAATCCCTTCGGGTGCGTTCCCATCGAGCAGGGCTGAGGCAGAAATCCCGGCCGGGTCTTTGCCTCTTCTGGGGGCTGCAGTGAATAATCTCTCAACCCGTGCTCTCTCCCCCATCCTGCAGACAGCAGAGCCGGGCGGATCTGGGGTGAGATCCCGAGCCCCGGCGGTGCCACAGGCGTTAGGGGCGCGCCGGCTTTTCCTTCACAACCCTTTTCTAAGCGCTTTGATTTGAACTAATTCAGGAAGGCTGCAGTTATTGGCAGCGACTCTTAAGCTTTCCGTATCTGTGTGATCTTCTAATTCAGCTTCGGAACGTTTTCTTCCCTTGCTTTGGTCAGCATGATTGTGTGATTAGGGTCGTGTCTGGGCTTCTCTTGCCCTAAACTTGCCGTGGGACCGGGGAAGAAGCGCTTTAGCTGAGCTCTGCTTTGCTCACCTAAGCCACAGGTGCTGCCTAAGAGGAGGACTTGGGTTTTTAGGCAGCAGCCAGGGCTTGCTTGGGGTACCAATGAAAATTGGGCCGTGTAGGTGGTTTCCCTTCCTGTGAAACTCCCTCGGAGAGTTCTGTCCTGTTTCCATCCAGACAGGCTCTGGGCAGCCCGAGGCACCCGTACCCTGCACACAGAGGGCAGTGACCTGGTGCTGCCGGGTTTGGTTGGCAGTGAAGTTGGTCAGAAACTGGAGAGAAGTGCCTCAGAGGGTGTGTCAGAGCAGAATTAACTGGGTGAAGAGCTGGGAGCAGATGTTAATCGATGGAAAATCATAGAATCATAGAAAGGTAGGGGCTGGAAGGGACCTAGAAAGATCATCGAGTCCAACCCCCCTGCCAGAGCAGGGTCACCTAGAGCAGGTCACACAGGAACAGATCCAGGTAGGTTTGGAAAGTCTCCAGAGAAGGAGACTCTACAGCCTCCTTGGGCAGCCTGTTCCAGGCTCTGTCACCCTCCCAGTGAAAAAGTTTCTTCTTGTGTTTACCCTAAGCCTCTTGTGCTGTAAAAGGTGCAGCCTTTGAGCAGAGCTCTCCGGCGCAGCACATGGGATAGAAATCTCTTGCTAACGTGGAGTGAAAGTGTCCAGGCTGTGACTCAAACCCCCTGCGATGGGTGAATCCAGCCTTGGCTCGGTACCATGGCTGGGTGTTCAGGCTGGCATAAAGTCTTCTGCCTGCTGACTCCCCATTGGTCTTCACTGGTGTGCCCAGTCCTCCAGTGTCCTGGGACTTGCTGGGGAGTGCCAACGTGTTTATGTCAGAGGGTGAGAATCCATCGGGTTAATTTTCACCTCCCTTTGAGTGTTTCTCAGCAGAGCGTTTTGAAATGCCAGACAGGGTTTGGAAATATCCATATGCTCCCACAGGTTACCTCAAATGCTCCGTGACAGTGGGCTAAGATGTGGTGTGAGGAGCATTAGGTGGGTCAGGATGTTAGGTGAGGAATGTTAGGTGGGTCAGATGGTGCCGAGGGTGTCGGAACCAAGCCAGGATTTCAATAGTTGCAGTCGCTGGGGGCAGAGCCACAGAGGCAGAGCTCCCTCCTGCCGTGTTTTTCCGATTGCTAGGTTACACTCCTTCCCAGGAGCATCATTTTACAGCTCTCAGCACTCGCAGGGCTCACGTGTGTTTTGTGTTCTGCCCCATCAAGGGAGGAACAGCCAAATGCATCTGTGACAAGCAGTTTACTTCTTTTCCGTGCCTTGGACCAAAGTGGCTCCAGAGCTGGCTGGAGTGTGCTAAGAGCTGTAAGAAGCCTGAGGACCGAGAAGGGTTTGGGTTGAGGGTGCAGGAGCTGCTGGTTTGGTTAAAGTGCCAGTCTTGAAACTTTCATCTTGCAGACTTTAGGGCTGCCTTTACTGGGGCTGGAATTGGCAGCCTCATTCCGTGTGCTCACGCAGGGGGATTTCTCCGTGTTCACCTCGGTGGCAAAGTGGATGCTTGCGGGACACGGGTGACCCGAGTGGCTGCTAGAGAGATTCCCTGATGGCTTTTCCTTCTGTACACCCCGACTTCTTATCCTGCCATTGAGCTGCGGGTAGGAATTTCAGGACCAGAACCACAGCTCTGCGTGTAGACCAACAGGGGCTGTTGGAGCAGTGAGATACTGACATTTCCATTGCCTCGTTCCCCTCCACTTCTGTCTGCAGTCCCAAAACTACAGGAATGTCACCCTAGATCCGCGTACACCCGGTGCTCTGTGTCTCAAAGGCGAGAGCTGTGCAGAGTTCAGCCGGACGCTGAGTATTTAACAAATGGGTTTTGGCATTTAGCAGTGAAATATGAAGGTTACAGCTAAGCCTGGCCAGCAGTTAGTTGCTGGGAGCGCTGGTCCTGTCCTCCCCCATCTTCTTCCCCGGGTATGTACATCGAAGTTGTTGGGTGGCTCTGCCAGACTGAATCACTCCAGCTGGCTGGTCCAACAGAAAACTTCTGTTTCGTGAGGCTGCGCCGGCCCGAGATCCAACGGGAGGGAAAGGGCAGGAGCCTGCAGGTGACAGCACGGAGGAGCAGAACCTGCCCTTCCCTTTGGCCCGGGAGCAGAGGTCCTGCTGTGTCGATTCCCCGCTGCCCAGGGGCTGCCTGAAGAGCGTGTGTCTGTGGGAGCGGAGCTGCTCGGGCTGCTGGCGGGGGTCCCGCGCTGCTCCGGCTCTCTGGCAGAGAGCTGAACGCTCTCGAGATGGATGAGTGTGTGAAACAGCGTTTGATGGATGAGGAGCAGCTGAGCCAAGAAGCGCAGCGTTCGGTTTCGTCGGGTCTGGGGTTTGTGGTGTTGGTTTTTGCTTAATGTGGTGCATTGTTCTAGTGACGGTGAAGGAAAAGCGAGCGGGGTCTGAAAGGCTCGGGTGCGAGACGTGCTAGAGAATAGAGGTACAATGGAGAGATCCAGACCAGAAGGGAAAGCCCCTGTCCCGGTGGCACTTGGCTAAGGGTAAGACAAGCTCTGAGGCCGAGCTCCTTCCATCACGGCACTGGAGGGGCTGCTTTGCTGGCTGGGGGCAGGTTACACTGGGGAAGGCTCCCGGGTGAGCCCTTTGCCTTTCCCGGGCACTCCCCAAGCTGAGGTCAGCCCACGTGTGCGGCTCTCAGGCCAGGGGGGACGCTCGCTGAAGGTGATCCTGCTGCCTGCACTGAGAGCGACTGACGTCTGCTGGGTGCTCAAGCTTTCTGCTGAGCTTTCCCAGCACATCTGTGGTCTTCCAGGCTGTGCCAGCCACGCTCCCTTGCTCTTTTCTGCTCCACGGATACAGCTGCCTCTCAGGCTCTGGCTACAGGAACCGTTTCAGGGTGAAGTGTCCCCTTGAAATGAAGGAGGTGCCTTTGAATAAGGGTGATGGCAGTTGCCTCTCGTCACTGACACCGGGTGCGAGGTCCTGGCCCGTGCCGAGATGGCACTGTCACTGCCCTGAAGAGCCCGCTCTGGAGTACAGCTTAGTCATGGAAATGAGATAAATCCTATTTCACAGAAACTGGTAAAAATAAAACTGTTGAGGATTGATTTGTTTCTATAGCAACAGACTGGAGAAGCTAATACAGCTGCTCGCTGCAGATAGGGAGGAAAAAACAGCAATTGAAATGTTAGTCCACCTGGGACGAGCTGTCAGCACAAGAAAGATCTTCGATAGACCGATGAAGGGGTAAAATGCTTAATTAAAGATGGAGGGCAGGAGGATGCGAGCTGCCTTTGGAGAGGGGTCGGTGCAGGAGTGTGCGAACGTGCCCGCTCCCCTGCACCAGCCTCTGTGATGTCCTCAGAGCTATTTATAGCCCCTTTCCCCAAAAGACTGTGTTCTGAACTCGCCAGCCTCCCTCTCGGGGGTGGGGAGATGCCCTGTTTCAGGCCCTGCTCCGATGCCCTTCCCTACCTGGGTGTTTATCCCATCAAGTGCATTTGGTTTTTTTAAAGCTGAGTTTAAAGTGACGTTCTGTCCTGCGGTTAATCACCCTGGCTCCTGTGAGAAACCTGCAGGGTTTAGCAGGCTTTCTTTGGTGCGTGAGCTGGGAGGTGGCCTTTGAGAAGTCAGGACTAATTTCTGAGCTAAATTCTCTTGAACTCAAACTGGGTGTAGAGCTGGATGTTCTGTAACACGTGCAGGGGCTGAGTTCCCCATGAATGTTTTGTGTCCTGGAAGAAGATCCAGTAGAGCATCCAGCCTGAGTTTAAAACTAATTTTTCTCTGTACAGTGTGTAGATTTCTGGAGGGTTTTGACTTTCTTTTTGCCCAACCCAAGAGTTGTAGCAGACTCCGGTACGTGCCGGGCTGTGAAGTGGCTGCTTTCCCCCATCCTCATTACAGGTGAGCTGCTGCAATGTTTGGGAGGCCCTGAGAGACCACCGTGTCTGTATGGACATTCTTGACTTGCTGACACATCCCACCTTGCCTGGCCAGTGTTTCAGATGCAAATCAGTGTGTACATCTGAAACTGGCAGGATGTTAACCAAATCACAGCGGTTGCTTTAAAGCAGGAGTCTTTCTGCAGAGCTTTTACCTCCCCAGCAGAGTCTGTTATTTAGCTTAAGGAAAGTTGGAGCTTGAGTTGGTGTTGTTTAGGTTTGGTAAACCCAGCCTCCATTAGCACTTTTCCCTTGTTATTTAAACACATGGTTTCTTTTAAAGGCAAATTACATTTAAAAATAAACCTCAAGCTTTTTCCAGCTACAGGGAAGCGTCGGTAGTGCTGCGTACGGAGGATGCGAGAATGTAACCTTGTCTAGAAGTGAGTGCCATAAATATTATGTAAATACATTATCTCATTAGATTTATATCTAATCCTGTTGCCTGCCGGGTTTCAGACTTCGGGCCAACCCAGGCTGAAGATGTCTTAGGTGGTCTTTCCAACCTACTGCCGAAGTGGGTTGGAAATGAGGTGAAATGACTTTTGCCTCATCCTAATTAAGACACTATGAGAAATCCTTTCAAGTTTGGCACCACGGAGTAAATTGCCTGGTTTTAAAGTGTAATCCGATTAAAGAAGCCTCGTGCCTGGGAAGGTTTGAAGCCCATCCGTGCAGTCATCCAGATGGGCTCCCCAGACCCTTCCGTACTGCTCGGCAGTTCACAAATCAGCACCATTTTTTCTTTTATTGGGTTTTTTTTCTTAAGGAAGCAGGATCAGGATTGTAATAAAGCCTTGAACTCTGGAAGCTTCAAAGCTTTGCGTTCCGGTTCTGTTGCGAGGATTGCGAAGCCCATCAGATGACAAATAAGGGACTGTATGTCCTGTGGACTTGGTTGTTTTTTTTCTAGTACCTCTTTCCAGTGGTTTGGGGGTTTCTTTTGGGCCGTGGTTTCTCACCTCACAGCGTTAAGTCTGATAAAGTGTTGGCTGTCATGTGAGAGAGGTTTAAATGACCTCGATTCATCCTGCGATCCCCCGCGCAGGACTCCTGGTTGTCTTGGGCTGTCGTTAGTAACTACCTTCTCCTGAGTTAAAACTGCTTGTGTTCCCCTTGTCACACTGGGCTTGTTTCAGCCTCGTGGGGTCTGGGGCCATATGTCTGAACTGCTGTGGCTCCTCTCCACTGAGCTAGAAACAGCTGAAAACACAGAGAACTTGGAGGACGTGTGTAATTAGTGCTGGATTGGGCACTTTGGAAATATTTCCTTTAACCTCAACAGAAATTACTTCGCAGGATGTGTCCTTGACCTTCCTTTGCACTGAGAATAAAGACCTAAAAGGAAGAGAATTGGTTAAAAGAAACCCAAACTGCAGATTCTGATGGTCCACCAGGGAGGATGTCACTCGAAGGTGGCATTCATTTGGTGTCCGTGCTGAGGTCAGTGCTGGAAACAGCTCGGCTGTGAGGAGCTGCTTTAAGGGGTCCAGCCCTGCTCTCCTAGAGACGAGAGCCCAAAGATGCTACAGCTTGTGAGTAAAGCCTCAAAATGACCAGAAGTGAGGCAGGTCACTCTTTGCCACCTTCTTAGAAGGATGGACTAGATCACCTTTGATTTGGAAGGGACCTTTAAAACATTCTACGATGTGATTATCATTCTTACCACCCTTACAGTGCCGGGAGTTTCATCCTTGTGAGTGTGGTGGTTTCCACCCGAGCTGCTCTCGTTGGGGTTTAACCATTTCCTGGGCTGGGCAGTGCAGGTTCTGCTGTGGGGCTGTCGATTGGCATCATCTGGAATCTGGTTTTCAGATGCAAAGATAAACGGGGTGGATGTTGACTCTGGAGGTGTGGTTAGCAAAGAGAAGAAATTTGAATCTTGGAGTAAAACTTTGCGTGTTCAATGTTGCCTTGAAGTTGTGTGTGAATAAATATACAGTAAGCTGATTGGTTTTGGTTTGGGTTTTTTTTATCTTGTGCATTGACCTTAAATATTTTGCCAGACTTGAGTTTTTGGTCTCTGACATTCTCAGTTTGAAGTCAAGATTCTGGTTTTCTCCCCAGCTCGCTCGTGCTCGACTTGGGCTTTTTCCTCTAAATTCCTCTGGAAAGCTGGGTACAATTTCAGGGTCTTCGGTGCCGCTTCAAGACAGCTCTGCAGAGTTCCTGCCTGAGCAAAGGAATTTGTGCTTTCCCCTCTCAGAAGCTGTCGCTGTCAGCAGTGGGTGAGCTTTTTGAAGCCGTCTGAAATGCCTTTGGATCCTGGTAGTTACACGGGTATAAGTTGTTACAGCTGAGATATAATTATTTGCTGGGATAGAGTTGCAATGACCTTGAAATTGTTTGAAGTAATGGAGAGTCTTCTCCCTGCATAAGTTTATAATTTAGTAGTCTGACTTGCACATATACATTCCTCCTGTACATTAGAAATGGTAGGCTGGGAAAAGCTCTGCCACTAAAAGCAGCTCCTGGCTGGGAGAACTGTATTTAACAGAGAAAAAGCCCAGAGCTGTTTTTATAATGCTTTCAAATAAGTGGGCTGAAGTATTTGCAGGGGTATGGAACGTATTATCTTACGTCGTGTTTGTTCCCCAAAGAAAATGTGTTTTTTCCTGCTGAGGAAGAAAGCTGTTTGAGGCGGGCTTGTCAACTTGGCCAAAATCAAAGCTGGCAGGTGGATAAGAAGAGAGCTGGAAGCTGAAGGTGTACAGTGAAGTGCATGGGAAAGAGCTCACTGTTGCCTCTGCCAGTGTTTATTCCATTTCCCAGCACTGGGGATGTCTGTGGGTGTCTGTGCCGGGCTCTCCGGTCCCTGCCCTTCTGCCCATCTCCATGGCTCTTCAGAAGCAGGGACAGGACTTTAACATTTCCCACCTATGGTTTGGCTGCCTGACACATGCACTTGTGTTTTTCAGCTCTGACCTTATCTCTGTTCTACAGATAGCCTAGGCCAGTAACGACAGCTTTAGAGGAGCTATCTCAACATTCAGAAATAATTTACTGCCTCGGCCAGTCCTTCTTGTGCTCGCTTTTTAACGGGCTGGATTTCAGGGATGCTCTGGGAATACAAGAGCATCCTTTGTAATTTCTCTCCTGCTTTTCTTAAGCGTTCTTCAGAACTGTTGTCTTCAGTTGCTGTGTTCTCTGTTTGCTTGACTCACGCCGAGAACGAGCAGGAGCTTATCACAGTGCTCTTTGAACCCGACTGCTCAGGTGTGTCCTTAATGTTCCCACCCAAGCCACCCCAGGGGTCACCTTTCTCTTCGCCTGCTTCCCCTTTCCTGGCCTCGCTCTCTCATTTCACTGTTACTTGCTCTTTGGGCTTCCAATTAAAAGGCTCATCAAGAAAGCATTTCACCTGGAGTCAGTGCAGTGGTATGTAGCTGCCTCGTTTGCGTCCCGCGTCACTGCCGGTTCAGTTCTTGCTCGGCTTTCTTCAGCCTTCAGGGACTTGTGCTTGAGCCGGAGCGCTGGGATTTGATACGCGCTCAAATTGAGCTGTGCGGGTGACCCGGCTTCGCTGCCGCCCCCCGGGCTCGTGGGTGACCCGGCTTCGCTGCCGCCCCCCGGGCTCGTGGGTGACCCGGCTTCGCTGCCGCCCTGGGTTGTGTTGAAGGGCAAAGACTGCTCCAGCCACTGGAGAGGAGGCTTTGTTGCCTTTCTTATTTCTCCTGTGAATCCAAAAGACAAAAAA
>WUAM01000217.1:5275747-5287431 GCA_024336885.1 Actenoides hombroni | reverse complement strand
TGGGAGACACGGCTATGGGAGGGGGGGGGTGTGAAACCACAAATCTGTCTTGGCAGCTTCTGCTGACACCCAGGAAAATCTTCAAAGCAACCCCAAATCTCCTGGATTTCCTTGCTTTTCCAAGTGCAGCAGGTCGGCCGTTGAACAAGCGGAGTGTCTGTTGCCTCTGGCTGCCGGAACAGGCTCCGGTTCACCAGGCGCCTTGCTTGGAACGTGTTGATCTGCTGAAGCTCCTACCAGGCATGAAATGTGATCTGTTTTCTGAAGGCTGTCAAATCTACCCCAGACAGGAGTAAACATTAGTCGCTTTAATAGAACTGACTTCTTTTCTAGAGAGAGTAAAGCTCCGAGCAGCTCGTAACCGCTCAAACCGAAACGTGAAGCTGTGGGCTGCTCTCTCCACTGCTGTTAAAAGGGCTTTGCAGTGTGGGGGTAACTGGTCCCGTGGCCAGCTTTGGGCAGAGGAGAGCTGGGTAGCCCGTCACGGCGTAATTGGGAAGCAGAACTTGCTCATGCTGATAAACGCAGAGGAGGGAACTGTGCATCAAGTGCTCCTGCAGAGTTATCTGGCCATATTTAATGATCAAATGCTCGCTGTGTTGTCCTGCCATTAATGCCTTTGGGAAGATGATCCATTAAAGGAAGTCTTGCTGGCAAATAGACTTGTAGGCAAAGTGACTCGCTGGGGAGATCTTGATTTGCAGCTCATTTCACTGATAGAAGAGTGCGTGTCACTGCCTGGAAGTGACTTTCTGGATGGACCAACAGGGCAGGTTTGGGGCTGATCCCGTTTTTTCTTCGCTTGCTGCTTCTGGGATGCTCTGTTTCTCTGACTCTTGCCCGTTATTTATCATCCCAGTGCACGTTCCCTCTGGGCTGGGCAGGCGTGACCAGGAATATGCTCGGGGAATGCTGTAAAACCTCTGGGATCCTGCTCTGCCATCCTCCAGACCTGCTCTCACTGGAGCCAGGGCAGTTAGTCATTGCATAGCCTGGGGCCGGGCCAAACTCGAGTTTCAAAAGTAGGCTTTTTATTCCACTGCCAAGCTGGGGCTATCAGTCAAAACAGATGTGCATAAACAAGAAACTTTCAACTTTCATCACGGGAAAACAGGCAAAAGAGCTGATTGTTTGGAGGTGCTCGAGTGCTGCCTTTCACTATCTGCAGAAACCTTCTGGGCTTGTAGCTGAGTAGGAGTCTGCCCTGGCAAATTAAACTTCGGTTTCATTTGTTTACAGCTCATCTCCGAAAGGGAAGTGCAGACAAAAGCCAAGGCACCGGGATTGTTCCTGCAGCTCGATCTGCAGTTCTGGGGAGGGAGGAGAGAGAAAAGAGATGAGTTACTCTTTAAAAAGTCTTTCCAAGTCCTCTGCTGTGGATCAAGCGTGCTTTAAAGAGCGTACTCGTTGATACCAACAGCGTATTTGGGGGCTTTGCTAGCAGTGACTGTTTATACGTGCGAACCAACGTGTGTAAATAAGTGAAAGAGGAATTGGAAGGAAGTTTTGCTTGATTTTGTTACTCCTGCTCGCAGAGCCTCCCAAGCGAGCTCAGTTCTCTAGCCAACAGTGGTTCTTGGAGTGAATTTGAACCTGCAACTTTATTTAAAGCTCGGAAGGATGCGAGATGGAGAAAGGAAAGCGTGAGCAGGCGTTTGCAAAGCAAGAGCTGGGCGTCGTGCTCTGCGAGGGAGCTACCCCCTTCTTTGAAAGGGGACAGCACAGTCATCACCATCTGCAGGGGTTTTGGGGGTCTGCTGGTGCCCAGCTTGAGGGCCAGGCTACGGCTGCCAGGCTGGGCTGCTGCGGTGCGGTGTTTTCCCAAGATCTCTGGCAAGAGCCCCGTTACCCACTGCTAATGGTCTGAGGGTTTTCATCTGCTCTGAAGTTTCTTTTCCTTAATTTGCTGGTTAGGAGCTGCTTCACCTGCAGAGGAGCAGCTCTGCCTGACAGCTCATGCTCAAAGCAGGGCGAATAAAGACTTTCTTTGCCGGACATGGCCCATTTCCTCCCATTGATGACTGGTGATTTAAAAGCCAGCTGGGCTTGTGCAGCAACAGTACACGGATGTAGGAATCCTGTTGTGCTGCTGACTCCTGGGTGTCTCTCCAAGAGTCCCTAAGCTTCCAGAGGTCCTGGCTCAATTGCAGTCAGGTAGGTACCAATTTGCCCTTGAAGAGACTGTGATGCTTTCGCTTTGGGGAAGAAATCGGAGGTGGTGCTCAGTCTACTGGTTAGACAGCAGCGGTTCCAGGAGTCTGGGAGCAGTAGGGGGATGTTTTGTTCAGACCTCTTCTTCCCCATCTTGGCAGTGGGGAGGGATCACTTTCTGTTTTGACCCCAACTAGGTTGACCGTGGACACATTTGGCTGTTGGGACAGGATTGCATCACCATGCCAGGGTCTGGCCAGGAGATGGTGCTGAAAGGCAGCTGACCATGCAGGCAGGGTGCCCTGAAGCCCAGTTGAGCCCAGTTACTAGCACTGGGATGGCACATGTGGAGTGCTTGTCACCCTTGGCGCTGAGCTAGCCCAACATGTGCGAGGCTGCGGCGAGACTCTTGGATCCTGCAGCAAGACCTCTCCCTCCACATGGATGGTGCCTTTCCAGAGCAGCTTGTGGGAGGGGCTGCCAATATTACAAACAAGCTCTAATCAGAGGCTTTGGGGGATTTAAATGAGCACAATCACTGCTGCACATCCTGAGGTTAGATTGAGTTTAAAGTGTTGCCTGAAGGCTCTTTAGTCCTAAATACATCCTGAGGTTAGAAATGGTAGATCTGAGATACTGGGGAAGGTGGCAGGGATTTTAGGGGCTGCTTTTTTTTTTTGCTTTTTTTTTTTTTTTTTCTTTCAAGCCATGTCCTAATAGGGCCAGCAACTAAATAGTGAATGACGATGCAAATTCCAATAGCAACAGCAAGTCTGAGTTGGGATGAACAGGAATAACGGTCTCAGCTCTTTTTCCCCCCTCCAGGCTGTCTGCAGACCTTGCAGAGTGAATCAGTTGGTCGGTGCTAGAAAGCTGTCAGCGACCTTAGATACTAGAAAATAAAGGGGGTTTGGGGCAGTTAAAAAAACAAAACAAAGCAAAAACCACCCAAGGGGGGAGGGGGGGGAAGAATATTACATTTTGGATCACGCTTCACGACGAAGGTGTTGCCTCTGCCAAGTTCTTGCTTAAACTGTGGCATAAAGAGGCCTTGTGCTTTATGGCTGGGATAAAGAGCATTGCTTTGTGGAGTGCTACATTCTGCTGTTTTTCATTAGGCCTCCGTTGCACGAGGAAAGAGCAGAGGAAGCGGAGCTGAGGAAGAGGAGCACCCCTACGAGCTGCTGCTGACAGCAGAAACGAAAAAGCCGGTTGCGGGGGATAGGAAAGCGAAAGGTAAGCGACCATCCGAGAAGCAGAGCTGTTTGCTTAGGTGAATTTAAGGAAAATATGGAGGGCAGAGAGTCACCGGAACAATTAAAAGCCTTTGTTGGGTGGGGCAGCTGGGGTCTGGATTGCCATTGTTTTTGTTTCTTGGTAATCTTCATTTGTACAAAGGAGAGGTCTGAACGGTCCTGTACAGAATGTACCAGGAGGGGAGGGCAGCTCTGCTGGTTTGACAACTAAAAGATTGCAAGGACCTACTCTCTTAACTTGGAAAATAAGCCAGTTTTGTGCACGGTCGGGCTGGAAGGACGTGGTGTGTTGTTACAAGTGAGATGAACCAATGCAAACGTTGACATGAGCCGCGTTCTCCGTCCAGCTGGACTTGGAAGAGCTGCTGGCGTTGCATGTTTCTATGGACAGCTGATTAGCCCGGCTGTCCTGGTCTTAAAGTCAACATCTCGCAGGGTTTTAAAGCTGATTCAAGATGTAAACTAACAAAGGAACGAAACAAACGTGTGCAGGACAAGCTCCTTTCTAGAACGGACTGGAAAATCCACTCTCTAGCCAGGTTAAGTATCGACCTAGTCCCTCTTCTCCCAGAGGGACTTTCATGCTTTACAAAGCATCTGGGAACACCTCATCTCTTGTGTTTGGCTATTGCTGGGTTTTTTGGCTTTCCTTCAATAACAATGACAAAAGATTTGTTTAGAGGAAAAGCATCTCGTGCTTTATTCAAAAGTCCCGAGCAGGAATTTGGGGATGGATTTAGTTTGGACTCAAAACCTGGCAACAGTCTCGTTTTGAGGACGAACAGAGGATAACGAGGATTTGAAGTGATGCCTCAATGACTGCCCTGTAAGACCTGCAGCTTTTTTGTTTTTCCTTTCCCCTTTCTTCCCCAAGTCCTGCTGCGCTCCCAGCTTGTACTGGGTGGCACAGGAGGTCATTGTTTTCCCACTGGCATTTGCCAAAGCCGCTTGCTGCCGGAGGCAAAGTTAGGATGCTTTTCAGGTTGGGGCTTTGCGGTCTCGGCCAGGGATAGTCCTTGGGCGACAGCCATTGAACCAGAAGCTTTCAGGCCATCCTTTCAGCATGCAGCTATTGCTGGTTATTCGAGTGTGAGCCATTCCTGCTGCTTTGCTCCTTTCTCTGGCTCCTGGGTCCGGGCTTCGTTAGTGTGAGTGAAGGTGGGTCGGAATTATGTGTCAGATTAAAATAAAGTCTGAAAGTAATGCATCTGCTTGTTCTTGATGCAAATCTCTTCCCCTGAAGATGTTGATACTGAGGCCATCTAAGCCCCATTCCACGGAGAGGTTGCAGGAAGCATCTGTAGCCTGTTAAGGATCCAGAGCAGAGTCCTGTCTTTTAATGTACAGGTAGAAAGAAAATCGCCGTGTCTTCAGGGTTTGGGACCCATGGAGAATGTCACTATGTTGGTACCAAACCTGGAGCCCTTTCCACCATTGTAGTGGAGGAAATCCAAAGAAGCAGTTAAGTTTTCTCATCTTCCAGGACTTGTCGTCTCTTTTAAGTGCAATTAGCACTACAACTAATGCGGTGGAGCCTTTGATCTGGGGGAGGTGAGGAGCAGCTCCAAGGGGGAAGGGGCCCAGCCGATAGGTTTCTCATCTCTTGCATTTCTTAAGCTTGCCAGGGCCATCTCCCCCTGCTCTTCATGGCAGACCTGGAGAAAGGGCCACAATTGTTTGTCCCCCTTCTCCAGAGGGTACCAGCTGTTTTCCAAACCATCTCGGCGGCAGCACACGTGGCAGCGTCCCTGGCTGGCAGCTCTCCCTGCACTGCAGGAGCAGCTGAGCTTTGACAGAGCCCCGTGTCCTCCATCACCTGCTGCTTGTCATCTTCAGGACTTCAGGCTTTTCAAGCCCCACAGGAAATGAGGCTCTAAATATTATTCTTTTTGCCTTTAGCACTGTGTGTTTCTGGTTTGTGTTGTCCATCCCTGTCTTCTCTCACAGCATCACAGGTTGCTTCTTTCTGCACCCGAGTTCCGTAACTGCTCTGGAAGGGTGGATCAGCTTGGAAATCTGCTCTGTTACCCTGGGAACTAAAGGAAATGTTTCCGGCTTTTGCAGTAGATGGGGTCAGATGCCAGAAGGGCATATGGAAGCAGATGGAGCCAAGTATGAAATGCAAGGTGACAGGGGGGAGAAGATGCGTTTAGGGAGCAGCGGAGTCGGTTTGGCACAAAGTTAAACAAAGGCTGAGGGACTGAAGCCTGACTTGGGGTGTTGGAGAATTTTCCCACCTCTGGATCAGAAAGGTCCTGGAGCATCAAAGGCAGCAGCTCAATCCCAAGATGAGGAGCAGGCTGAAGCATGGCTTTGAATTGCTTCTTGGCCCTCGATCTGAGTGGCTGGGCTTCTAGATGTCACTTGAGCAGTTCTGGAGGAGCCTGTGGTCAGAAGAGAAGGACTCTGATTCTTGTGGGCTATCGAGAAGGGCTTTTCAGGGCAGCTGAAAGGCTGAATTTCAGGCACGCTGGTTTTAATGGTGCCTTTCATGTGTGATAGCTGCCTTTGTCTCCTCTTGCTGCAAGTTGTCTTGTATCCAGTGGCTAGATGAATGTGGTATTATCCGCCTGGCTTTGGGTGCCTTTTGTGTACGTTACAGCAGTTTGCTGTCACATGCTGGAGCACTTGGAAAAGTTGGCCTCATGTTTTGGGCAGAGTATCAGAAGTGGTTTGAGCCAAATGCTTTTCCTTGGGTAAGGAAACTACGTGCAATCAATCGCATGGGTGAAGTCAGGGCATTCAGACCTTGTAAATAGGCCAAGGGTGGTGAACTGCCCGGGAGGAGACTGTCCAACTCCTGCTGCCTTCGGAGAGATCTGGTGGAGGATGGATACAGAAAATACTTCTGAGTACTGATGTCTGTCTTGCTTCTCAGGAGTCACCCACAAGTGCTGTCAGCAGTAACCAGCTGCAGGTAGGACTGACTTAGTTCCTTATGATAGTTCTCAAAACCTGTTATTTGTTAAGGTTCTTCTGTGCTGCTTCTGTAGGAAGCCCAGCTTGAATCAAAGAGTGGTTTGGGTTGGGACTTTTAAAGGTCATCTAGTCCAACCCTCCTCAACGAGAAGGGATGTCATCGAAGTCCCTACTTTGCCTTTCCTCCTGCTAGAGATGCTTTATGGTTATAGTGGTTCAACCAGATGTATGACTGTGCTCTAAACCAGAGATCTCAATCGAGCCAGTGATAAACACCAGGCTGCAGTGAGATTTAAAGAAAATATCCTCTAGAGAGCCAGAGTACGGCCACAGAAACAGCGGGATGGGTATCACTGTAGAGTGATAAACTTCAGCACAGTGTGATAAACTCTGCCCAAAGTGACTGAGCTGGGTGAGACTCACACAGGAGTTGGCATGTCTGGTGCCGTCCCTCGGCATTTCAGTTTTGCTGCAGTGGGAGGTCATTTTTTGCACCTCTAAAATAGCACCCTAAGGGCCAGTTTCCTTCTCTGGCCTTCTGTGCCACAGGAGATAGATTTGCACGCTCCTCACTCGACAAATTCTGGCACGATGTAGCACGGGCAGCCTTCTCTGTGTGAAAGTTAGAGGCTAGCACATGTCCTTGCTAGTTTTAAGGCTGAGGAGCTTGTACAAAAAGCAGCTGCAATAACAGCTTCGTTCTCCTAATCCAGGGGCATGAAACAAATCCTGCTGATGATATATAGGGAAAGAAATTCGATCGAGGCAGGGTGGCTGCAGCTTAGAGTTAAGAGTTTAGGGAAGTGCTTCACGTCTGGAATCATCAGGCTGCTGGCAGGGAAGCTCTTAATTGAATCCTCCCTGGGAAGCAGATGGTCTGTACCCAGAAAGGGGCTGGAAGTTCCTTTTCTGGGTGAAACCTGCTGCAGATGCTGGCAGAAGAAGTTGGGACCAGCCAGATTTCTGTGCTTGGCTGTAAGAGGAGTTAAAGGAATTGAACAGAAGTCCCTGTGTTAAGGACAACTCCATTTCTGAGTTAAAAGGTGTAAATGAAAGAGGATGCTTTCAAATTCCTTGAAGGGCAGTAGAGGGGTAGAACTGGGGCCTTTCTGCTTTGCTAGCACATAAATATTTTTTTCCCCTTGAAAAACAAGTACTGCTGATCTCTTTGCCATGAGAAAAGTGATCAGCACATCCGCTGAATCCTATCAGTAACCTGTCCCAAAAAGATGCACTTTCCTGGGATGGCCAGTGACTGTTCTGGCCTTTCCACCAGCCATCCTGGGGCACCTCTAGTCAAAGCCCCAAAAGGATTCCTTGAAACCCCAGGATCTCCTGAGGAACCCACTGTGTCCCTGCCACGTGCACCTCAGTGGTGAGGAGGAGTGAGTTTGCTCCCCCCTGCCCACGTTGGTTCTTGTGTCTGCAGCTTTCAGCACAAGCCAGTGTTACATGCTCTGCAACGCGTCCTTCAAGACGTTCCTCACATCTTCTGAGCAAGTGCTCTTGTCCTCGCTTCATCCCTTCCTTCTCTGGCAGCTGCCAGTATTTTTAAGTCCTCCTTCATCAGCTGGAGGATGAATGGGCGGCTGTGATTTCTGCTCAACAGGAGCCCTTTTGTGAGCCTCTGGAGCTGGATTTGGAGCACTTTGTTCTGGCTGGACCCAAGTGTTCCAGCATGTGGCATAAACTTTCACTGTCCGCCTCTCTGCCTTCAGCAGAAATGTCAGTAAAGGTTAAGCTGGGGCATGGAAGAAATTATTTCCAAGGAAAGAGGTTGAGAAGAAAGGCTGTTGATTTTGCAGAAGTTTGGCTTTTTTCTTCCCTCTCAGCTTAATGTGCCTGAACATCAATGTTGTGCCCCTCTTAGCAGGTCACAGAGTTGTTTAGGTTGGAAAAGACCTTTCAGATCATCAAGTGCAAATGATAACTCAGCGCTGCCAGGTCACCACTAAACCATGTCCCTCAGAACCACAGGAGATTGACTTCTTCCCAGTGCCTCGGCCGGTGGGGTTGCAGCCAAGCATTGCCCTGCACCGAGGTGGAGGAATCACTTGCAGAACAGAAATAGAAAACATTGAAGGTTATTCCTTGAAACTCAGATTTCTCAGTAGCTTTTTTTTAATTTTATTTTATTAATACCAGTCTGTCCTGGGAATACAGCTTGTCTGATCTCTTCTAAGGTTTCTCTCCAGTGTTACAGCTTCACAACTTTGTGAAGTAACTGAACGTTGTCTGGTCTGGAGGTTTTCTGAGCGGGTGCTGCTCTCAGCCCTCCCCAGCCAGCACTAGGGTGATGCTGGCGGCCCCACCTGCCCGCAGGGGATGTGCCTCCCCTTGGCAACTTCGGCCTCAGAACTTGTGGGTTATGTGCCCGCGCAAGAGCATCAACAACTACTTCATTGTCCTGGAATCTTTTAACTCATAGGCTCGAGAATGAACTAAGCCCTCGCGCCGCGAGCTCCCAGCGAGAAGCGAGCTCCGCCGGCGCGCTGCCCTGGCAGTTAAACCCCCGCTCAGGCTTTTGCTGTTCCTGACTCAGCTGCCAACTGAGCGAGCTGCCTTTTGCCTTTCTGTGGAGTAAACAAATGCCTGCGAGAGGGACGAGTTACGCTCACCGAACACGGGGTGTCCCCCCCCGGATCTGAAGCGGCTCACAAAGGCGAATGAACTAATTCAGTCCCTTCCTGCCTCGTTCCTGCTGTGAGGACGGGCCACAAAAACCAGATGGGTGTTAGCGTTTGAAAAATGACCTGGGCAAGCTTAGAGCTGGAAGGGATGCTGGGGAGGAAGGAGTTGATCTCGCTGCTGTTGCTAATAGGCTGCTTTTAGTTCAAGATAAGTAAAATTCATGGGTGTGCTTTGCCTCGCTGAAATGAGGATTCCTTTGCCTTGACTTCCGAGAGCTGCTGTCCTGCAAAGCAAGCCATTTCCTCTTCACATCTAAACATCCTCCTCCTATTCCAGAGCCACGTTATCGGGGTGCTTGGCTTTAGTCTTCCTTTACTTTATTCTCCCTTTGTTTTTCCTTTGCTTTCTTATTCCTTTGCAGCCTTTTGAGGTTTTTTTTTTGTTCCTCAGTGCTGAAGAGACACTCAGTGTAAATGGAAGTGGTTAAAGTTTGCAAGCAATTATGGGCAGGTCTAGGAAGCTTTGACAAACAAAAGTTACACTTCTGAGCTTTGCCAGGTTTTGCTTTCACAGCTGAAATGCAGACTTGGACGTGACCAAGGTGAGTACACGGTGGTCTGTGCGCACGCTGGGCGGTTGGGATCGGGCAATTATTTCTGATTTCTGCAGGACCTGATATTAAAAAAGATGTTGGTGTGGAAGTAGCTGAGGAGCAGGGTCGTGTTTCTGGGACAGCGGGTGCCCCGCGCTGCTCTGCCTGAGTTCAGACCCTTCTGTGTCCAGTGGCTCGCTGGCGAGAGAGAAACTTTTATTTTCATTGCATCAACTGTTTATTTCTCTCCCCTGAGTAAGGAGGAGAGGTTAAACTCAGAAACCACGAGGGAGGAAAGCAGCGGGTTGGGGTTGTTGGTTTTTTTTTATTTTATTTGGGTTTTTTGTTGTTGTTTTGGGGAACGGATTTTGGAACTCGCAGGTTGATCACAGGCCAGAAGTTTTCCCACCCTGCAGCTCGTGCCAAGAGCAGGCAGCGCTGCTCTAAAATAACACTTTGGCCTTTATGGAAATGCATCAGATGTTCCAGGAGCCTCTGTCTCTGCTTCTCCTACCTCGCTTGCTCTCTCTGCAGGATATAGTTAGCACTTCTCTTAGCCTTATATAGCAAGGCCCCGATAGTTAGTGTTAACAGGGATAAAACAACAAGGAGAGCTGCCAGATTGCATAAATCAGGCCAGTGTTTGGAATTTCGTAAATGCCATGACTTTGGGTACGAGTTGAGCACATGGAACAATACTGAACTGTTCTCTTTTTATCAATCCCTCCCTTGCTGAGGGAGGGCTGGGGGGAAGCTGGAATTTTGCTGCTTTTTCCATGGTTTTAATTCCCCCCCCTCCCTCCCTGTTTTCATCCCCATGAAGACCACAGGAGGAGCAGTGGCGGCCGCAGCCAGGACTCTGCCGACGGCCAGGACATCCAGGTTCCAGAGCAGTTTTCAGGGTTGCTCCACGGTTCTTCCCCGATTTGTGAGATAAGCGAGGACCCTTTCAGGCTCGTTTCCTCCACCGAGAAAGGAGGCACGGAAGCTACAAGCCACCCACCTGCTATGCAGCTGGAGGATGCTGACTTACCTGCCTCTGGACCAGTACGGACCAGCTCTCCGGACCAAAACCAGCAAGTGGTCTACGCAACTGTCCAGCACGCACACGGCAACCGGGCGGATCCTGAAACTGTAGTCACGCCCCACGTGCTCCAGCACCCCGGCGGTGCTGAGGAAGAGGGGGATAGAGCTGTGGGCAGAGCCCACCCGGGGAGCAAGCCCAAAGCTGAGCTCAAACTGAGCCGCAGCCTGTCGAAATCGGACTCTGATCTCCTGACCTGCTCGCCGACAGAGGACGATGCCATGGGGAGCCGGAGCGAATCGCTCTCCAACTGCAGCACCGGCAAGAAGAGGCTGGAGAAGTCCCCGTCCTTCGCTTCGGAGTGGGATGAGGTAAGGCTGACCTTGCTTAAGAGCTTCTGTGCCAGGAGTGAATCTGTACAGCATGAGCTCCTCTCTACCACGCCGGCCTTCAGAGGGGGTCCTTGGGTGGTTTTCATTACTTTTACTAACTCTCGTGTTGCATTAACAGGCAAACGCTCACTTCTAAGTCTTTAAGGTGTTAAATGCCAAAAAATAGCCTTAACTGGAGGGGAAAGAAGCAGGATTACAAGAAATGAGGGTCTTTTCAAAGTCTTTTTTCTTAAATTGGTCAAATACGGGGCTTCATTTTAGTTTTTTTTTTAGGTGAGCCAGATATGTTTTTACATCCCCAAAATGAGGGAGAGTTGATAACAGTGCTCCTCACAAATCTTTACGTTGACCTCCTCTATCCAATTCTTCCCCTCTGCATCTGGAGGAGAGGTTTTGTTTCCGAGTTGCTGCTGGGGGGTGAGCAGCGTCCTGGGCGGATGGGGATGGAAGGAGAAGAGTAATTCGCTCGTGGTTTGTGTATTTAACAGCTCCCGCTCTCCTCTTCACGTCTTTATTTCAGAGGCTTGTTAGAAGTCACTTTATTATAGTACAGGAGGCCCAGGGATAGTTAAATATTTCATGCTCAGAAAGTTGGCCCTGGTGAACCACTCAGGCGAGATTAAGTGTCCCTCTGAAATTCAGCACCGCGGCATTACTGAAACATTCTTTGGAGATGATTCTCTGCTGGTAGAGCAGCAGCGCTGCACACGAGATAAGCT
>WUAM01000217.1:5237413-5249721 GCA_024336885.1 Actenoides hombroni | reverse complement strand
CAGAAGGGCAATTAAAGGCAGGATGTAATTACACCTTTGAAAAGGACCTGACCAACAGGAGATACGTCCTCGTGAGCGCCGGGGGATCTCCGAGCAGCTCCGTACGGTGAATGCTGTGTCAGGAGCCAGCCACACCTCCTGGCCACCACGGCAAGTGGCTTATCCCCCTGTCTCTCCTTAGCCCAGCGGGGCCAATGCTCCCCCAGAGAGCTGCAGTGTCCCGGGGTTTGTGCACTTGCAGTAGAGGAACGGAGCGTGACAGACCGTGGTCTTGCCACGCACCCTTCTGCCTCCACCGTAGCCTGTGTGGGGGAACCTTCCCTCTTCCCTGGGGAGGATTTGGGGTGAGTTGTCCTCACCAGACTCCAGAACCAGCAGCAACAGCTCCTGCCACCGCTCCCCAGACCCATCCCAACCCTGCCCGGGGGGCTTCAGCCCCACAGTGGCCCACCCAGCTGGTCCCAACCCTTCGGTGGACCCTGGACCACTGGGACCTCTGTGCTTCAGGGAGGTGCACTCAGCTCCATGCAAGGTTTCAGCATCCCCGTGTGCTGGGGTGGCCTGATGCCTCTTCTGGGATGCTCTGGGGATGGCAAAATGTATTTAAAGGAAATCATTCCCCCTAGATCCCTGCTTGGGATTCTCTGCTGATGGATCCTTCACCTTTGGGGTACCAGTGAGCTGCTCTCACTCCAGCAGTTAGCAGATAAAAACGCTTTTATTCTGACTGGCTCTGCCTGGCAAGTGTGATGATCGACCTCTCTCAGCCCACAAGTTTAATAACAAAGGAAATTAACTTTCCACTTGTCCCCAGAGAGCAGGAGCTGGAGGCTCGGAAGCTGGAATTTTTATTGACTGGGCTTATTTGCAGTAAATAGCCACATTTAGTTGCAAACTGACTGATGCAGAATTCTGTCATTTCTAAGACGAAAGGGAAGGTTCCTCGTGCATGTCTCACTATGGGATTTTATGGTGTGTGTGGTAGGAGTTGCTTTTTAATACCCTTCACGGGGCTGATGTTTCTCTTCCCCGCCCAGTGCTGGGTAACGGCTCCCAGCGTAGGAAATCTGGTTTCAGGGAATGGGCCGCTCTCCTGGCTCACTCCTCTCGAATTGAAGAAGTCAAGTAATTGAAGGAAGATTTCCTGGCTGATCTCCATTTTGCTGCTTATCCCTTTTTCCAGGAAGCTGACTCTGGCACCCGTGCCCAGACTGGCTTTAAATCCTCTCATCCAAGTCCGGGGAACTTCAAGCTTCTGCGGTCAGCCCAGTAGGACAGTTCAGTTATTAAGCATCTTTTCCTCTGCGGTGTTAGTTGCTTCCAGCTTCTGCTGTTGTAGGAGTGGCACCTTCAGATACAGACGAGGAACACGTCGTTAATTTGGGTGGATTGATTTGATTTTCTCAGGTGAATTATTAAAATCATTGTGAACACTGAAGCTGGCTGGGGCAGCGAGGACCTGGATGCTTGGCTCCTGCCACAGCAGCTCGTCCATCCCTTTTCTTTGTCACCAAACAATGTCTTCATTAATTGCCGTTTTCAATCGCTAACAAAGAGTATTTCAAACTAAGGGGAGTTATTTACCCGGAGTTAAACAGTTTCTGTGGACGGATTAGTCCCTATTAGGGCTTCATTATGTTCAATATTTCAAGGTCCGAAGAATACTGGGTAACGGTTTGCAGATTGCCAGATGGGCTGTGAGGCCAATTAAGTTCTAGCAGCAAAAATTAAGAAGTTGGGAGTCTTTTGATACGGAAAAACTTATTTTCTGTGTAAGCTTTGGCTTTGTTTACAGCGCTGCGGGGTTTTTTCCGTCTGCCGAGGATGCTCCTGGGTGCCCAGGTGCCTGTTTGTCAGCAAACCAGAAGTTTCTCCATTGGGTAGATAAAGAAAAACATTGCACGGGTGAACTGTGGAGTGATGGTGCAGCTGTAAAACAGGGGGCTGCATCCCGAAGAGCTCTTTAATACGCTTGTGAAGAATGCCAGCCTGCAGGAGGGGGTAACTTAAAGTAGGATGAAGGAAACGGTCTAACGAGGAGCATCTCCTGGGACTGGCTGGAATCTGGTGTTTGCTGGCACGGCTGCCTTTGGTGCTTACGGAAACCGGACGTGCTGTCTACCCTGTAGGTAGCGCAGAGTGGGTACAAGACCAAAACTGAGGGGTGCTGAAGCTTGGCTGCTGGTTTTCCGTGCTCTTATAGCCCAAACTGTTTCAGGAATTCCCCATTTCCTTTGTATTTTCAGTTGTGTTCATGTGCACGTTACCAAAGCCTTAACACCCCCCACCCCCCCAAAATAAGGGAAGTGATTCCCACACACACAGTTTGGTGAAGTGATTTTGACCAGCACTCTGTAAATATATTGGGCTTCTTAATCAGATATCAATCTAGAGAGGCAGAAACACGCCTTGTTTCCAAGAATAATCATCCTGTTGTTTTCAGGAATTCAGGGATTCGTTACCGGTCGATGATCTGCTCTCTCTGGCCACGCGCCTGGCGATCGCTCGGTGTGAGCTGCATCTCCAGCAGCACTGGGAGAACTGGTCCCAAGTCCAATAATCCTGCCCTTTCTCCTGGGTTCTGCTCGTGAGCTTTACCAGGCAGCAGCGGCAGCAGCAGCAGAGAGGGGCTGCGGAGACACGCGGCTTTCAGAGGTTTACCTTGGAAATGAAAACCACAGTGTGAGCCCTGAATCTTTTACAGGTTTTCCCATAAAAAGGGAAAGTAGAAGTGTGTTTTGGCAGGTAGCTGGGGTGGGATGGGAACGTCTAGCTGAGGCTTCTCTGCTCTCAGGAATCCCCACTCTGCATCTGGGACGAGGTTTTCGTAACTTCAACGGGAGGCCTCATGCTCCAGCAGCACCCGTTGCCCGTGGGCTCATGAGATCAGCACTTAAATTGTCAGTAAGCTACAAATTTCCTTTGCAGTTCAGGTCTGCTTTGGTAAGAGGGTGGTGATGGCATCAGGACAGACCCTCCTCATGTGTGTGTGTGTGTTCAGGACAAATAATAGACTACTACTTGTAGAACTGGTTGGTTCTGAGCAGTGTCAGTCAGGGCTTGTTGGGGATACTCTCAACTTCTGGAGCTTGCAGAGATTTGGAGGGGCTTGTAAATTGGCAGCTGGGGAAGAACAGGTTGCCACAGCTGTGGTGAGGAGAAGGGAATCCCGGGTGTTAGTGAATAAATGCAACTGTCATCCTGCCTGGATGACACCCACAGCTACTGGGTGTTCTGATAGCGGGAGCTGGGCTGGGATGCTGCAGACAGGCTGAGTTTGCAGCACTGGCCTCACTGGTGTCTTACTTTGTTCCAGCAATTAAAGCAGAGTTTCTTGATGAGTATTTCCATGATGTAAAATCCTCATTAACTCTGCAGGAGAAACCAAAGCCCTGCAGCGTTTGAGACGCGCGAGAGCATCTCGGTGACGCTGACCAGTTTCAAATGCAAGACCAAGGACATTCATTACTCGTTCAGAGTAAATGATCTCGATGAGGTATTGGCTTCAGTCAGGGGTGGGTATTGCTACCACAAGTCAGCAGGATTACTTGAACATGGATGTGACGTGACGCGAGAGCTCGCTTGCCAGCGTACGTGCTTCTGGGAAGGGATTGAAGTCTGTTTTATTTTGGGTTGTGTGTAATCTTTTGGCTTGGTTGAGGGAAGAAATGGGCTGTAGAAGGTGGATTTCAGTAGCTTGGGTTTCTAAAAGGCTGAGTGCTCTTCCCAGATACCAACATCTGTGTATTCGGCCACATTGCAGCATCTGGAGAAATTCTTCTATTAAGTTGTCTGCAGTAGCTCTGCTGTGGTGTTCCTGGGCAGTGCTAGGAAAGAGGCTTTCCCTGCTGCTCTTGCTGCTCCTCTCCAGCACAAACCCCTCAGTCCAAGGGAGCAGATTCTTCTGCTCGTCCTCTCATTGCCACCGAGTGACCTTCCCTGCCAGCGCTGCTGGCGCGGGGTGATCCGACTGTGACACTCAACTTCTGCTCCTAGCGCGGGGCTTTAATTCAGAGAGCAGCCTGTTCAGCCAGCTGGGGATTGAAATAAAATACAATGAAAAAAAGCTAAAATGGAGATGGTGCTTTAAATTCTCCTCCTCTGCTTCGCAACCTCCTGAAATTCTGGCAGTAGGGGGTGGAAAGGGTTTATTTGTGCAATGGGTAAACAGAACTGAACTGGAGCTGCTCGCTGAGTATCGCTGGCACGGGCTGCGCTGTCCTTGACTTAGCAAAAATACAGCTTTGCAAGTGGAACGAACCCCTCAGCAGAATCGTGTGCCAAAAGGCCAGCAGAGCCAACCAACCCAGACTGCCCCGCCACCCAGGAGCAGCCGGCCCCGCTGCCTCCCAGGGCGAGGAGGAGGAGGAGGAGGAGGAGGAACGCAGCAGCCCTTGAGCACACGGGGGTTCAGGAGACCCGGTGCCTCATCCCTCACTGCAGGAGGGAAAGCAAAGGTCGGATCACAAAACTGTAACTGAGTGAGCAGCGTCATTCAGAAAAATGCACCATAAATCCACTTAATGGTCCTTGACTGGTAACGAGCTGGGGGAGCTGTAACAGGAGGAAAGTGTCACAGGAATATGGACCAAAAGGGATTCTGCTGCTCTCAGGCCTGTGGTGTCTCCTGGGATCACCAGTGCCCCTGCAGCAGAAGCTGCCTTCGGGAGGTTCAGGGGAAACTGGTTTTGCACTGGGAGATGCATCTCAGAGCCCCGTGGCAAACACAGGAATGGCCTAGAGGGAGAGGCCGGGCTGGTCTCTGCTTTCCGCACGTCGCTGGTGAGCTAAGAAGGGCTTGCAGTAATTCGTGATGGAATTCCCCCCCAGAAGTGGGGAAGGAGATGCCGTTACCTGCACCCTTGCTGCAGCGTTTTGTGTTCCCACAGATCCCATAAATGTGTCTGAGATGCTTGCAAAATCCTTTCCCTTCCCTCCAAGGGCCGAATGTTTGCTGCTACCCCAGACAGCTCCTCGGGCTGACATCTGAGAAGGGCAAACCTCGCGTGCTCTGGCAATTGTTCCCTTATTCTCTAGTTGAACTTTTTAGTCAGTCCAAAGATATTTTGATTCGCAGACGAGCAGGTAAAAGAGAACATAAACCATTTTTTATGGCTTTTTTTTTTTATTTTTTTATTTAATTGTTCAAGCCTGGGTTCCCGTGGAGCGTGTGGAAAGCAGCTTAATGCTGATTCAATGAGACAGCGTCAGAAATGGAAATCTGCTCTCCTCCTGTAGTGCCGTGGGCTCCTCTGGGGGGGTGGGTTATTATTTTATTTTTATAACTGGGGAGGAGTGGTAGGGAAACGACGGCGTCGGAGGAGCGGGGTGTCCGCAATTAATTTAGAGCACTGACGTTAATTTGATTAAATGTAATTCGGTGCCATGTCAGATTAGCCCGGGGTGGTCTCCCTTACGAAAGAGCCTTTCTCTTCTCCCCTCTGCGTGTGCGCGCCCGAGAAGAGGGTTGGTAAAGCTGTAGAGCTGAGGAGCTGGCTTGATGCGTGAGCTGAGCTGAAGAGCAGCTCAGGGAGCATCTGGGTCCCGGGAGAGCCCTCCCAGCTGCCCAAGGATGGGGGGTGTGTGGAGCTGGGGCTCCTTCCTGCAAACCCCCCTGCTTTGGGGGCTGGTTGACATCCCCACGCTCCCCCTTGTCACCCGATACAGGTGCTGCCGGAGCGTGGGGCATCTCCGGGGTTCCTCAGTGGGTTGTAGCTCTGCTTTGCAGGATCTGCTCCCTAACTCCCCAGCCTGGCTCGTCGGTGCTGGTCCCCTGAGCAGCAGCCAGGCTTTTAGCACGCTCAGAGAACGCCTGTGCCCCAGAGCCTTTTTCTGGTTTTCATATAAAACTTGTCATTTTATAGCAGTCATCTGGGGAAAGCTTAACTGACGTATTCCAGTAGCCTTTTGCACCCAGTAATGGTCTGTGAAGAAAAGGAGGCTCAGGGGAGACCTTCTACACAGCTACCTGAAAGGAAGTCGTAGAGTGGTGTGGGTCGGTCTGTTCTCCCAAGTAGCAAGTGATAGAACAAGAGGAAATGGCCTTAAGTTGCACCAAGGGAAGTTTAGATTGGATATGAGGAAGGATTTCTTCACCGAAGGGGTTCTCATGATGGTCAAGTCCCCATCCCTGGAGGTATTTAAGAGTCATGCAGAAGTAGTGCTGAGGGATATGGTTTAATCAAGGTCTTCTCAGTGTTAGGTTAATGATCAGACTAAATGATCTTAAAGGCCTTTTCCTATCTAGGAAATTGTGTGAATAGCGACCTATTGGAGACCCTCCAGAGAAGGTTTGACTTCTTCTGCATTTGGTGAAATGAAAACTTGGTGTGATTGCAGCTGTTGGAGGGTGTTTTATCCTAGACCCAGGTAAGCCACCACGTGTAGGCTGATCCTGGGCAGGTAGGCTTGGGTTCAAGCTGAAGCGAGCTCTGTTCATCCAGGAGAAGCTCTGGAGTGGTTGATCTTGGGCTTGGTCTTCCCAAAGCAGCCCGGCAGCAGCGTTCGGGGACTGAGCTGGTAAACTGGTGTGCGTCGAGCCGCTGCGGGTGGAAGTGACTACAGCTAACACCTCGGCGTGCTGGCAACCTGCCCTCCAACAATGGCTAGTCACCTCTGGGGATCTCACTGGCCCAGTTCACGCCGGCTGGCAGGCTTAGTACCAAACAGGCTTTCATTTCTTTCGATGACACAGGCAGGGAATACATCGGCCACGTTTATGTGGCATCGCCTGCTGCCAGCCTCCTGGAAACGCCTTCCTTCCTCGGTCCCCTGACCGACTCGACGTCCTGGCTGAACCCCCGGGCAGGGTGGAATTGGCCCCGTGTCTGAGGGTTTCTGCCAAGCGTCCGAGCGGGAATCGGTTCACACAATGAGATGAGATTTTGTTGACGGCTCTCCGGTGGGTGTCGGATGCTACTTGGGTGGTTGGCAAGGACCGCGCTTTGTCCGCCGTGCTGTGGGGTTTGGGGGTTCGCTCTGGGAGGGAACGGTGAGAGTGGAGATGTGTGATGAGCTGGGGTTTGAGGGAGCGTTGCGGTCGCTCACCTGTGGCTTTGACCAGGGGAAGGCAGCAGAGCTGTGCCGAAGCTCCCCAGATGCTGGGCGCAGACTTCCCAGGGGATTTTGAGGAGCAAAAGTGGGTGGACCAGCAGCGGCGATTTAGAGGATGCTTACATTTGATTCATTAGTAGCTCCAGGCCCCATAAACATTTAAAAAGCCATTAAAGTAGCAGTTAAATTTTTACTTTTTTTTTTCCTCTCAATAAAATTGCCTGAACTTGACAACCATGACCGATTCCCTCCGTTGCCATTGTCACGCTGCCAGTCTGCACGGGAAAGAAAATGAATCAAAAACGAAGCGGCTCTGTGTTAACGTGGGATTTATTGTAGGGTTTTGTGTTTGAGCCCTTTCCCCGGTCAGCGCTCTGCGAAGAGCTGGGGCTTCGTCGTCGTGCCCTTAGCAAAACAAATCCTTCTTAGCCCCTGGTTTTCACGGGGCTATCTCAAACTGCATTGAGGGAAGGCACAACCCCCCCCGTGCAGCACGAGGCCAGTCACAAATACACGCTGGTCCCCTGGCTCTGAGATCGGGGTGTGGGGTCCCAGTTTTGGGGCCGTCAGCCGCCAGTGCAGCTTTGTTGGAAGGGCTGAAGCATCCAAGGGTGGCTGGGGGAGCTGTAGGTGTTCAGTCTGTAATCAAAGCTGTATTTTGGGAGGTTTCAGCTTTTTTTTTGTCTGTAAGAGGGGGTGATGCTTTGTGCTGTCACCGGGGGTGCAGATATACAGATGGAACACGAGCTTGATTCCAGGATAAGCTGATTAATTACCCCATTAACGAGGCATTAGCTGCTCTTGCCCTCTTGAACAGGATATATTAGTGGGGCTTTTAACTCCAACACGGATCCATGCAGCCCCTTAGGCAGCCTGGCCGGGCTGTGTGGAGGGAGCAGGGCCGGGTGCACCCTTCACCGTGCTCGGATGGGTTTGGACACACAGCTCAGAGCAGCAGGATGAGGCCAAACCTCCAAACCCTGCAGTGAAAGAAGGTGCATCGTCGTTAATCACTAACAGATTTGGGGCCGGGGAGCTCATTGCCATCTGCAGCAGCTTTGTCAGCTCCAGGAATACCTTCCCTATAGCTCACCTTTCTGAATTTCACTGCCTTCCCTTGTCCTCGGGATGCTGTCTGAGGCTTTTTGCGAGTCTGGCAGCTCAGGCAGAGGCATGTGGGGCTCACCAAATCCCCTTCCTGGGCATGGAATTGAGCCACCATCTTCTGGACTGCAAACCCTGAACTGCATCTTTGCCTTAAGTTCCTGGGAGCTGGTACCAAGCTGACCAAAAGGAGGGTTCCTGATCCTTTTTTTGTCTGAAAAGGAGAATTTTGAGTGGTGTGGAGGCTGAGGAAGGTGCAGGTCCTGCTTTCAGGACTTGCTGCACATTATCCCTGGTTTGGCTGGGTTTGTGGCGAGCCGGATGCGTCTCTTGCCTCCTACATCC
Organism: Actenoides hombroni; assembly: GCA_024336885.1. Classification (NCBI taxonomy): domain Eukaryota; kingdom Metazoa; phylum Chordata; class Aves; order Coraciiformes; family Alcedinidae; genus Actenoides; species Actenoides hombroni. The sequence continues at coordinate 5,241,219 of WUAM01000217.1, read as the reverse complement.
AGGCTTTTGGTTGCCAAAAGTAAAGCAACAGCAGCGGCAGCAAAATCCTTGACAAGATGCAAACTGGCTTGAATGTACTGAGGGGAAAGAGAGAAAGAGCTTTGTAGGCATTAATCTAAGAAAGAAAACTGGCTGCTTTGGCTCCTGCAGCTGAAGGCACTCTGCTGTAGATGTTTGCAGAAGCCTTTGTAGTCTGGAAAAGCTGTGTTTGGGTTTTGCATCTGTTGCTTTTAATAGCAAACACATTCTGGTCCCCGTCTTCCCCGCAGCCCGTCTGCGAGACGGGCTTTGGTAACAGAGGCAGCGCTTGTGTTCGCGTGAGCCGAGCGAGGCAGGCGGGATTCATTAAACCGCCTCGCTGCCTGGGTGAGACGACGCGGCTTTATACGAAACTTTCTTTGCCTCGGGCCCTTCCTTAGCTGGAGAAGGGAGGATGGACCCGAGCCAGGCTCTGTGCAAGAAGCAGCGTCTGAAAATTGGGTAGTTAAGCGCCCGCGGAGCGCCCGGCTGCAGGAGGAGGAGCTGGCGCGGTTCCGCTTGGCTCGCCGGCCTTCGGGGTCACCTAACTAGCAGGAGGGGACGGTCCCTTCCTCCTGTGTCACCTCTGACTGTGCCGGTTTTTTGGATTTGCTTTCCCCCTTTTAATGAGAAACCTGGAGCCTCGCAGGCTGTTTAATTACAGGGCAAGCCGCGAAGCGTGACTAAAGCGGAGCCTTTCTCGGCGAGCGTTCTGCGGGCGCATCGGCCGTGCCAGCGTCCTCGCCGGGGTCACCGTGGGTCCCTGCCAGATCTCTGCCCTCCTTCGGGGCAGGGCAGAGGGCAGGGATGGGGTTCAGAGGGGCCCCTCCCGGTCATGTCTGGTTGTGCCTTTCCCCAGAGGGAGCTCTGTTGGGTGCTGAGGAAGCTGAAGGCCAGGTTGGGGGATGAAAGCCCCTCCGGACTGTCTCTGCCAGTTTGGATGCTGGGAGTGGGGTTCTCCTTGCCCAGTTTCAGGTGTCTGCAGCTGGGCTGACAGTACCTGCCCTTTGGGTTGGCCATGGGAGAGGAGTACTTATCTGGGGCATGCATTTCACCCCAGGATAGATGCACTTGCACTGGAGAAACGCTCCCTGCCTTTGACCTAAGGCACATGTGTGCAGCTGGAGCTCGGGGGGGGGAAATTGTCCTCTCGTGTCCGTTGCAAAAAGAAATTACAGCCTCTGCTTCCTGGTGGATTTTTATTATTTTTTTTAGGGATCATCCCAGCATTTCTGGGAATAAAAAAGCCACCAAAGATTTTTCTACCAAGACAGATTACCGTGCTGCTGTACTAAAATCTGGATTAACGCACGGGCGTGCGTTCTAGGAACAAACCCCGAGCGAGGGTTTTCCTGCAGTGCAGGAGTCGCTGAGAGCCAGTTCCTGATGGCAGCGAGGAGAAGGCGGTGAAGGTGTTGGGATGAACTGGGCTTTCAGGTGTCCCCCAGTCCCCCGGCGGGGCTGGAAGCGAGAGCTCTGGCCGGGGTGCAGCTCCTGAGCTGCGCTGGCTCCGCTCGGCCGGGGAGAGCCGCGCAAGGTAAAAAGCCCTTGTCACAACGAATAAAGGCTGAAATACATCTTTGGGAAGTCTTTCTGATTCTAATTGGCGTTTCCGAGGCTGCTGCTTGGAGGATCATAGAGGACTGGGTGTCCTGGTTTGAGTTAGAACAGCATTTGCTGTCCTCAGAGGACCTGCGCTGGGGCTGACCATCAGCCTGGGGTCAGGCTCTGCAGCTTTCAGCACGGTGCCTGGGAGGTGGCATCTCGTGCCCTGGCTGCGGACCTGTGTCAGCACCAAAGGGGACCTTTGTGTAAAAAAAACAAAACAAACCAAAACCAAAAAACCCGAAGGAAAAAAACCCCACAAAACTACACATTAAAAACAAGCAAGCAAACCACTATATTGGGATACTGTTTAAAAATCAAAGCCAAACTCCCCCGAAAACCCCTCACAAATCCTCACAATGGTTTTCTTCTGAAATTTTTCAGCCCTGCATGGAGGCAATTTCCCTTTGGAGACTTGTTCCATCGCTCCCTCTGTGTCACCTCGGTGATTATTGCCTTCTTCCCTTTCCCTCCTCGAGCTGCTGGGTGTGGACACGTCTGTGGTCGTCCCCTCCTGGGTACAGCAAAGAAACGGCTCTTCCCTGGGTCGGGGGCAGACCCAAGACCCTTCAGTACCCAGCACCCGGCGTCAGGGAGGACGGGGCTGGTGGCGAGAAGCCAACGAGAGGTGCCGGGCTTGGCAGGGATGGGCGAAAGCCGCAGCAGCGCCCAGCTGGGGCTCTGGGCCTGGGACCCCTCCTCACTTAGAAGCCTTTTTGTGCGAAGTCATTAGTGGCTGGTTGAGCAGAGAGAGGGGGTTTTGGAGGGGCATGAGCCCGAGCAGAGAGCAGGGCAGTAGCTCAGAGGAGCGTGCCCACGCCGAGCAGAGCATCTCTGCCTCGTGGCCGCGGTCTGAACGGCGCATTAAACACCAGTGGTTTGAAGTCTGGTTTAAACAGCTCGTCTGTTCGGTTGGCAGAGGTTAAGAGACCTCCAGTGCGTTTGCATTTAATTGTCTCTTTTCGTGGCAGATTATTATTATTTTTCTTTTCATTTTTTTTCTTTCCGTGGGAGGCACAATCCGGACGGGTTTAAAGGACGCTTGCCTAGGTGGAGGCTCACGCCCAGCAGACTGTGAGGATTTATTTGGAGTTGCTGTGCTTTGTCTCTCCTTGTTAAGCACCCTGAGAATAGGGACTGGCACTGCGGGAATTTAATGTGACACATAAAAATAAGGAGCGGCGGGGAAAGCTGGAGGCTTTGCAGTTTTTAACTAGCTTGTGTCCTCGCCCCTTAGCAAACGATTTGCCTCGAATTCGCGATGCCAAAAGCGGGCGACCACCTCTTGCCTCACCTCTGGCCTGGCACTGGCTGTGTCGGTGTGAAACGGGGAGAGCTGCCAGCCCCTGCCACTGATTTGGGAGCAGGGGCTGTGCCGGGCGTTGCTACGAGGGATTAGCACCGAAAAGGCAGAGTCAGCAGCAGGACCAACAAGCTTGGTGAAATTCATGCCTGAAAATGACACATGGCCGTTGTCAGAGCTCCTGTGGCTGCGAACCGTTCTCACTGGGCAGGGTTGGCCGTGAGCCCTGCTCTTGGCAGTGTCCTCCTCCAGCCCCCCATGCGCCCGCACCCGGCTCTTGACCGAGGAATTCAGCAGCAGAGCACCAAGATGGGCAGGCTGGGGGAGCGGGGCAGGTTAAGGTGTCAGGAACTAGGTTTCAGGTACCTGAGGTGTGATGTTGACCTGATGTCCCTGCAGCATCATCAGCGATGCTTTGCTCTCCAGGCTTACAGGAGAAATCCCATCACTTGCTCCAGCCCTCTTCTGGCCATTGAAAAAAGCTCTTTAAAAGCCACCTCCCTCTAGGAGCTTAATTCCTCTCACGTATGTTGGCTCCCAGGACCTTCTGGCAGCCCCTGTAGCAGAGCTGGAGCGGGCAGACCGCTCGTGCCAGGTGAGGTGCATGTCAGGGGAGTTAAGCTGCCTTTAATCCCTTCCCTCTTCCCCAGAGCTGAGCGCACAATCTCCTGCTGTTCCAGGAATGCACATTAAATGTGGCTCTTTGGATTAAAATTTGTGAGCGAGAATGGGGAGGGATGTTTTCATTCTTTTCGGTGGGATGCTGCTGGTAACGAGCTGGAGCAATCTGTGCCTCTGAGAGAGGGGCCAGAGGAGCCCCAGCAATGCTGGGAGGGCTGGAACCCCTCTGCTGGGAGGCCAGGCTGGGAGAGCTGGGGGG
>WUAM01000217.1:5201580-5212684 GCA_024336885.1 Actenoides hombroni | reverse complement strand
TCCCACCCCGGCTGGACACTGCGCTGCTGGGCCCCCTGCTCTGGGTGACCCTGCTGGATGGAGCAGGGGGGTGGGGGGCACCAGATGCTCCCCAGAGGTCCCCACCTTGCTGTGACTCTGCAAGGAGCTGTGTCTTAGCGCCTGCCAACTGCTGGGGTGTTAAACTGAGACCTGTCAGAGGGAATGAAGTGAAAAAGACGCCTCTGCAGAGCTGGAGAGGCTCCAGGGAGCACTGCTGGGTTAGCAGCAGCTGCAGCATTCTTCCTCCTCACTTTATTCATCCGGGTTTGTCCATTTTTCTTTCTGGCCAGCCCAGCAAGTAGTGACTGACTCCAGACACCTACCCGTTTGCTATAGCGTCCCCTGGGCCTTGCCAGGATTAAGATTAAATCTGTGGGGCAAAACAGTCTGGGATGAGGGTCCTTGTGCACCAGTAAACATCCCAAAGAGCTCCTGCACCCGCAAACAGGGGCACAAAGAGGCTTTGGGGGGGTGGTTGTTCTGCTCAAAGCCACAGGAAGGGGCAGGCAGGCAGCTTGTGGGCAGCAAAGCAACTGGTTATTCAAAATAAAACCAGTAAAACTCATCATGGGACCAGTCTGGGCCAAATCCTGGCCAGGAATGGCCCTTGATGCTCCCCTTTCAGCTTTGTGCAGTGCCAGACCCGGCTTCTCCATCTTTCTGCTTCAGGTGAGGAAGCTGAGGGTGGGGAAGTAGAATATGGAGAATCAAAGAGAATAGCTCTTGATATGTCTTCAGTTTGCTCTTGTCTCTGTTTCAGAGCTGGGCCCACCGTTCCCAGCCTATAAATCCTGATCCCAGAGGAGGCAATTGTATGTATTTAAATATATATATATATATGCATTTGCCCTGCCTTCATTTCCTTTCCCAAGGGACTAGTGACATGAAGAATTGTAGGAGCAGAATGTATTTTTAATGCATTTCCTGCAGCTTTCTGCAGGGGAATCCAATTCCTGGGTGGCTTTAAGTTGCCACAAATGCAGATGACCTCAGGAGCACTGGTAATAGGCAGGGTGGGTTTTTTTAATCTACCGTTTTAATGAGCTCCATCCATCTCTCTGATTAGATTAATCTCATTTATTTTAGCCAAGCCGTCTAGCTGAAATCCCAACAGAGGAAATTGGGATTTTTGAGTCTTTCAGGGTGAGCGCTTGAGCGGCAGGCAGCAAACTCCAGAGGGACGTTTCAGATTTGCCCTTTTATCACCTCAGAAATTTGTAACCCTGATGATCGCCTTGGAAAGGGCCCGGCCGAGCTGCCAACCAGCAGCATCACCGACGTGCCGGGGAGAGCCCGTGCGCCTCTCCTCTGCTCTGCTTCGAGCAGCAACCCTCAGAAAGCCAAACCAGCCCCTGGGCAAGGCTCAGCTTTCCAGAAATGCTCCTGTTTTCCCACTGGGAGCAGAGAGAGCTCCATGGCTGGAGCATCTTCGGCGATGGAACAGCCGTGCTTTTGGAAACCCACCCCCCGGCAGCAAGTGGGAAGGGCCCCCTTGTTCAAACAGAAATGCTCTCGGCAGCGGCCGATGGGAAGCGAAATGGACTTTTTGTTTGAAAGATGGGGTTGTTTTTTCAAGCCTGACGAACGTGAAAGTCCCCATTTAAAGGAGTCGAAGGGGCAGTGAAATCGGGCACTGTTTGCACACCCCGGTGCCGACAGCAAACTTCCTGGAGTACCCCGCTCCACGTCACCTGGGAGCGAAGCTGAGCTGGGAGCAGCCGAACTGGGAGCAGCTGCCAAAGGCTCCCTGCAAAAAAAAAACCCAAATCCTGTCCCAGTGCGAAAGGCAAAGCCCAGTTGGTGTCCCAGCCCCCTGCTTCCAAAAACATGAGGGAACCGGGAGCTTACGAGCTACAGCTTTGGCTCAGTTAGGAAATCTCCTCCTCAGATGAAGGTGATCAAGGCAGAAAGTGTTAGCAGGTGCTGTGGGAGGGTGTGGAGGGGAGAGCTGGGGAAGCCAGGAGTTTTCCTCTGCCCCTTCAGCCAGGAAAGCTGTTTCTGCAGGAGCTCCTGGGCCACCAGACAAGGTCGGGATTGTTTCTGTGCTGGATCCTGGCGCAAGTACGTGGGCAGGCTGGATCCTGAGGAGCTCGTGGCTTGCCTGCACGCGAGTGAAGTGTTGTCCTCCTTGTCCAGGTGAGAGGGTGTCTTGGTGCTGGGTCCACTCATTTTGGTACGGGAGTCCCCCGGAGAGGGGAGCGTCTGCCATGGCGACAGCTCTGGTGTGGGTGTGCAAGGTCTGTGGTGCCCCTAACCCACCACGCGCTTCACCAGCGACGACAGAATCTATTAATTCCCTCCTCCTAAGCGGGTACGTGACCTTTTCCATGAGACATCCCCTGTGCTGATGCCACCCCAGTCACGGCACCTGTTTCCGAGCCGTGGGGAACGGACGCTTCGAGCAAACCGTCCCCTGTCCTGCCCAGTCTCCTGTGGCCACAGCCCGATCTCGGGGCATTTCAGACCGATCCCGTCATCTGCGTACTTAGGGGATGGGTTGGTGCCGGGTAAACTGAGGCTTGGAGTGGTTTGGCTCGTGGTCACGTAGCAGCCTGGCCAGAGCCCAGCCTCATAGCCAGGAGACGTGCATGGAGCCGGGGAGATGCTCCGTGTGCTGTCTCATCCCATCAGACACCCCCGGGCTCAGAATCGGGTTTGGGCTTCACGTGCAAAGCGCCAGTTCAGTGCTGGTACTGCTGGCTCTGGGTAATCTTCATATTTGCTGACTTGACTTAATTATCGCTCGGTGGAGAGCTCGGCTCTGGCGAAGCTGTGGGTACAGGGAGGCCCAAACCACACACAGCGCTCAGGGAGGGATTTTGATCCAAAACAACAAAAAAAAAAAAGTTCAAAGGTGTTTTTGCCTTAATGCGGTTTATCTAAATTGCTTTCTGTTCATTAATCTGGATTAACACAAATGCTCTTGGAATGGCTGGCTGGGGAAGGGTTTGCTCGGCTCTTCTGACAAGGACAGGCTTTTCCAAAAGGGAAAAGTTTGAACTGGGGGGGGGGGTAAGGTTGGGGAAAAGTGCCGGGTCCTGCCTGGCATCGCGTGTGTGTGAACAGAGCAAGGCACTTTCTATCCCTGCTGCCCAAACTCGAGGGCTCCCTTCGAGGGTTGTCCTTGGCACCCACCCACCCTAGTGACCGATCGGCCTCCCCCTGCTGCTGGCAGAGGGATTAATCCCCCGGTTCTCTCTGGCGAGATGGGAACCCCTTTTTCGGCTTGGCGTGCCAAAGCGGTTGGCACGATTAGTGAGTGAACTTCAAGGTAAATGGGAGGTCAAGCCCAGATTTGAAGGTGGTGGTGGTGGGCGTGAGCGTGACCCAGGGAGCCATGTGATGTGGGCGACGTCCTGGAGAAGCAGGTGATCTCCCCGTCCTCTCCCTTCCCCAGGGTGGGGATTAGGAGAGATTTTACAGCTCAGTGGCCGGCTTCATGTTCAGATTTGGTTTGCAGTGGCTCAGCCCCCCCCCGGCCCCTCGTCAGGAAGGACCTTTTAGGTCTTTTATGGCCGTTTTACATGTCATCGGGGCAGTTGGTGCCTCCTGGGGACCTGCACCTGGGAGGGATCGCTCCTTTGCACCTATAGGGACTTCCCACCTTGAGAACGGTCAGAGGAGCACCCGGTGTGGAAACTGGAACTCCTGGAAGAGGACTGCAAAGCCCAGTCCTCACGCTTGTGCCTCCACCTGGGATCCGGGCGCTCTTTCTTGCCCCGCAAAAGGCTTTTCGTGCAGCTCAAGCGGCTCTTGGCACCTCAGAGCTCGATCCCTCCTCTGCAACGGGGAGAGGAACCCTTTCCAGCAGCCTCCCGTGATCAGGTGCCATGGGGAGGGGGCTGGAAACTCCTCGAGGACCGACAGAGCAGCTCCACGAAGAGGCCCCCGGCTCTCGGCAGCAGGGAAGCGGAGCTGAAATGGGAGTTGTAAGCGGGACCTGGGCGCTGCCCAAAAACCAGGGGACTCCCTCCTCCCCCCCCGGCCCAGCGCAAACAGCAGATTAACAATTTCTTTGACGTGTTGCGGCTGGTTAGTTTCTCAACCCGCTCCCCTGATCAGAGGGAATAAGCGTTGCAGTGTGCAATAATGTTCATTTCAGGTGAGGGTAAATATAGAAAGGAAAACCTGCTGAGAGCGAGCCATTTATTTCTGCGTTTGGAAGCCTCTGCTCATAAACAGTCAGTCATACCCCTTTGGAAAATCCCAGTGTGCTTTTCTTGGCCATCCTAGAAGAACGTTTACTTTCCTGTAGGTTAAGAAGTTCGTTTTAAATTTAAAAAAAAAAAAAAAAAGGTAAAAAAAAAAAGAAAAATTAAAAATAATGGCATCTCACTTCCAGCTGCCCTGGGGTGTTTAGGGCTTGTTGACACACTAAGGCTGCTCTGTTCTCGTGCGAAGCTGGACCAGTGCAGGATCACGGAGGAGATCCTGCGGGGCTTTCCCAGCTGGCAGGGCCGGGGGAACCTTGTTCTTGGGGTTCCTCTTGTTCCCCTGGTGCGATAGGGATTTTGTCAAACCTTTTAGCTGGGTGTGAGCACCCCCCCCAGCTTCTGGGGGTGCCGGTGGGTGAGGATGTGCAGGGAGATGTTTGGGGGGCATCTCAAGAACCCCGTGGCTCAGAGCGGGTTGAACTTGCTGTGCTGAGCTCATGCTGGACCAGAAAACCTCCGAGGGTTTTTGGGAGAGGGTGTCAAGACCAACATGTTGGTGGGAGCAGCAGGAGCATCCGTCAAACCCCCAGCTGGTGTGAGCCCCTGCTCTGCTGCGCAGGAGAGACACCCCAAAACAGCACTGGAGGAGGAAGGTGGGGACCTCCCCACCGGAGCCAGGCTCTATATCCCTCCTCTATCCCGGCAGCAGCACTGAGGACCCGTGCGGGAGAGAGCCGAGTGACGGGCTGGCATTGGATGGCTGCCCCACGGCTGCTCTCCACGGCTGGCACCGGCCGAGCGGGAGCCAGCACCCGCCGCTGAACCTTTCTGCTCTCGACAAGGGTCTCTCCGTGTTTTCCGACAGGCTTTGGATTTGGCTCGGGTTTGCCTCGGTTTCCGAAGGCAAGAGGCAGTTAAGTCTTTTGGAAGAATGAATTAATTAGCGAATGCCTTTGGTCGGGTCAGTGCCCTCAAGTAGCGGGCGCTCAGTGCTTTACAGCGATGCCTCTGCACCCAGGTGAGCCGCCCCGAAAGGCTCCTGTTACCCTGAGTATTTGAAGAGCTGTGCATCCATCAGCCCGGAGAAACACTTTCTGGGGAGGGGAAGAAAAAAAAAAAGGCAGAAAAAAAGCCAAAAAAAAAAAAAAAAGGAAAAGGAAAGAGAGATGAAAAAAAAAAAGCCTCCCCCCAAACGCTGTGTTGACTCTAACGGTGGAGTTTGTGTAAGCAACAAAATATTGACGCAGTTGGCTGGGGTCTGGCTGGGGCTTCTGGAAATAAACTGCTGCCTTGTTAAATTGTCGATGGAAATGCGAGTGGGAAAATGACTGACATCTTACGCAAGGCGGGCAAATAAAATCGCCGCTTTACTACCGCGTGAAAAAACTCAGGAATTAATAGGTCTCCTTCTGCTCGGGGGTGTTGGATTTATCCCCGAGTAAGATTCATAAACTATTTTAAGGAGAGAAGTGCTACTTTTAAACAGTCTGAGTCCTGGAGTGAAGGTGGTGTCACCGGTGCCGAGTTAACCCTTGCCTGCCCGCCTTGTGCCGGGCTCTCGCCGAGCCCGTAACCCTGCGAAAGGCTGTGGGTTGCTTTCTCCAGGGGTGTTCGGCAGGACGTGTTCCAACAGCTTATGTCAGAAACGTGTTTCAGGCCTCAACCTGAACTCTGAGCTTGATTTTTTTTTTTTTTTTTTTTTTTTTTACCTGTGTGGGATGTAAAATGCAGTTCAAATACAACACCTGCTCCAAAGCTCTGCCCGGGATGAACTCGAAGCAAATGCACAGAGTGTTGCCCGAGCCCAGCCAGGGTGGGATCCAGCACACCCCAAAAGGCTCCTTTGGGCTTGAGTAGCTGTTAAGACCTGTTATTATCAGGGTATCTCCTCTGGGCAATACACTTAACGGAGCTGTAATGAGTGACTTTCCTTCCTGCCCAAAGCCCCTTCCTCCTCCACCCACATCCCGATGATCTGCCGGTTGATGCCCACGTGCTCGTGGACCAGTCGGAGCAGATAAAAGCCGTGCACAGCCTGGGGTCTGACTCGCCAGCAGCGACGACACCGGTGTAATTATACACGCTCCAGTGTGATTTCCCAGTAATTATTCTGGAATAAAAGCCTTGCCTATTTCTGTACGAGCTTATGTCACTTGGAAAGCTGTTATAAATTCAGCTGGAAAAAAAAGGGACCCTTATTCTGGGATAAGTGTGGTTAGTGGTTAGCTGGGAACGGGGCTATTCCTGGCGCTGCCATCGACCTTCCCGGTGACGCCGGGTAAGTCACCTCACCTCAGCGTGTGTCACCTTCCCCTGCTGCAGACTGTGAATCACAAACAAGGGCTTTCTCCGCACGCAGCCTTTTGGGTAGCTCCGTGACACTGGAAAAAAGTTGTCACGGGGTGACAGGCAGTCGTTGAGTGGGACTCGGTGCTTTTTTACCCACCTTGGAGGCATCTTGATGAAATTGTAGGCTGGGGAAAGGAGGGATGTAGCCGGGAGCTGGCGCTGGGGACCGGCTGGGTCGCTCGAGCTGGGACGTTGGCGTAGGGCTGGGAATACAGCGTTTTCCTCTCCCTTTGTAAAAATAGCCTATTCTCTTCTCAGGCGTAGACCACACCCCTCGCTGGGGTATCGAAACGGCTGGGCTGCTGTTTTCTCCAGCCAGCCCCTTCCAGCGTGCAGGGCCGGGGTCTGGTACCAGCATCGACCACCCCAACTGCTGGGAGCTCAGGCCCTGGCCCGGCAGCGTCGTGCTTCTGGTCTTTGTGGACCAGAGGGGAAACAGAAATCTCCTGGTTCACGGTATTGCGGCCTCTTCTTCCTCCAGTATCCTTCTCCCTGATGGAAGAGCTGCTCCTACAAGCCCTAAGGTCTTTTCCAAGGCTTTTGCTTCCCAGCAGCTTCTTGTGCAGCCTCAGAAACCCCTTTTGGCCCCGGCGTTGCGCGGATGCGCGCGGTCGGAGCTGGCGACGCGGCTCGCTGGTTGCGCGTGGCGTTCAATTCACGTTCGAGGCGGGGAGGTTTAGTTTTAGAGGTCTTTTTCCACCCGCACGGGTAGTGCAGGGTGCCTCACAAATTGGAATTTGTCCTCTTCGCCCACGCGGGTGCTGCCCCGTGGACCAAGGTGCTGATGCCGAGAGGTGAAGGGATGTGCCCCAGCGTGTTCCAGTGACCCCAGTCCCTGTGTGAGCACCGGAGCGGGGCTCACTGCCGTTCCACGTTGGGCTTGAGCCGGGGAGGCAGAGGGCAAAAAGCTTTTTACAGCCCAGGAGTGCTCCCCAGAGCCGTTCAGCCCCTCTCGTAACAAAAGTGGTGGAAGCCACAGGAATATTATGGCTGCTCTGCAGAAGATGCCGACGTGCCTCCCGTCTCCGTATCCCTTCCCAGTGGCTTTGCCGGAGCCTCTGACCCTCCCGGCAGCCCTGGTTGATGGAATCCCCTCTGGGAACTCAATAACAAGCTGGTGAGGGCTGTTCCACCTCCCCCCCCCCCCCAAGTCTGTCCCAGGCTCCCCTGACAAAACGTCCATGGGAGAGTTCCAAGTGCAAATGTGTGTGTGCTAATGGGAAATGAATTGCCTCTTGCCCCGAAGCCTCTGCAGCTTGAGGAAAACAACGCAGGGTCTAGGAATGACCTCATATCGCCTCCCAGGGAATGTTTTGCCAGATGAAGGGGGGAGAGGCAGCATCAAGACAGCACAATGTATGTATCTCCCTCCCTGTGTAAACATCCCTGTAGCTGCAGAAACCTCTTAAAACCCCGAACGAGCGGGGAGCAGCTGCTTTGATCTGTGGATGTGGTTGTTATTTTCTAAGTGCGGATCCGTTCTTTTTTTAATTTTGCTTCAAATTAAAAAAATGCCTGTTGTGATCTTTTGCTTTTAGTTCTTGGCTCGGGAGCGGAGCAGGGTGCAGTAAATTTTCATTGCTCCCCATGTAACCGTTTCAGCATGGTTGACAATTCCTCGCCGGCTCTCCAGCGCCGCAGCACAATGGACCGAATCTTCTGGCCCTACATGAAGCCAAAGCAAATGGATTTTGCCCAGAAGTGCACGACGGGGAGTGGAGGCAGCGGGGAGGAGAGTCCTGCCACCTCCTTCCCTGCCCGAAACACGCACACACAGACACACACGTGTGCACACCCGGCTCGGCCTGGCAGGGTTGGCCCCATGTCTTTGAAGGGTTCCCCTGGGCCAGATCCGTGCCAGCCCCGTGGAGCTGGCGCGGAGCCCTCGGGGCCGGAGCTCTGGGCTGTCTCGCAGGAGATTTAAGTGTGATTCATGGCCCTCCCTCCAGCCTCCCTGTGTGATCCCGGGGATCTCCATCTGCCTGACTTTCCCCATCCCCAGGCTGGGCAGGGGCACAGCCCTGTGCCTGCAGGGGCACCGTGGTGGGCACAACCCCGGCACTTCCTTTGGCAGAATGCTTTGGAAGGAAGCAAGATGATATACATACCTATAGATTTAGGGAGTTTCTGAACAGCAGCAGCTCACCCCAGCTCTGTTGCTTTCCCGGGGAGCTTTGCAACCCCATTCAAGGAGCAAGACATGGGGCTCAGCCCCTTCCCTCCCCGGGGTGTGAGCGATGATCCCGCTGACCAAGGACCTGCCTTCAAAGGCCAGATCCAGTGCGAGCCACTGGTTTAATTGGGCACACTTGGCTGGAGACTTCCCCACTGAGGTGATCCGGGTGTGAGCGAGGAGTTTGCTTGTGTCTGTTCCCCCCCCTGAGCTGTCACGTGGCTGCCCGGTGTTTTGGCGTTTTGATTACATACGATGCTGTGTATTTAAGGCTGGTTTATGGTTGTTTATACTAATGCGTAAACCTGTAATTTAGAAGCTCGGTTATAAATCAACATCGCTGAAGGTCTTGTCCCTCGTGCCTTGAGATCAGGCTCCAGATTTAGAAGACAGGTTAGAGAAGGCAAAAAAAAAAAAAAAAAAAAAAAAAAAAGAGGGCTGTTTTTGTTTGGCTGTGGTTACGATAAAGGATCACAGGATGCGGTGCGAGCGTGGCTCGCTCCGAGGCGCGGATCCACCGGCACCAGCGAGCAGAGAGTTTCCATTTTGACTCTGCTCTTACAACAGCTGGAAGAGAGACTCGTGTTTACCCACCAAGTCCCAGCCCAGAAGGAAAAGTGGTGCCACTGGTGCTGAGCTGATGCTCATGGGAGGGTGGTAGTGACGTCCTCGGCTTGTGCCAGGACGTGGGCTGCGAGGACCAGAGCCCCTTCCCGCTCAGCACAGCATGTGGAGGAACAGCCTTTGTCCCCAGGAGCTCCTGGCGCAGACTGGGGCTGGCAGGAGAACCAGGAGCCTCCTCCAGTGGCAGTGCTGAGTGGGATGGCACATTCCCACTGGTGGGTTGTGGTCCTTTCCCGATACATCCTAATGATGGCACCTCTGCATTCATGTTTGTATTAAAGCTGTAGAAGAATTTCATATATAATCCTTTCTGCATTTTTACCCCTTCCCAGGCTGCCCTGGAGCCTGGCTGTGCAAAGGATGGGTTTGTGTTACTGGTTTGAGTCAGTATAGCATAGCGAGATGTGCTGGGAGCTGTTGGGGTGGTCACGTTGGTGCAAGCGCTCTTCTGCTGGATCTCTGACCCAGCTGGGCCACGGCAGAGCCAGTTGTCCCTGTTGAGAAGCCCCCGTTAGCTGTGGTGGGCTGGAAGCTGCCTTGCCCAGGCAGATGCGAGCCACACAGACTCCCCTGGCTCCGGGTTCTCCTGCGGCCACCATGCAAACATCAATTTGAACGTTGGAGATTCGTGTGGGGTGTCACAGGCACGTCTGTGCATCTGTCCTTCTGCTGGTGCTGGTCTCCTGCTCCCCTGGAAGGGGTCAGTTCCCACATGGGTTTAGGTCCCCCAGTCGTGTGTGGGACCCGCTGGCAGCAAGCAGAGCTATGTGGGTGCAGGATGGCTCTGGGGGGCTGGAAGGGAGAGTCTTGCCCTTGGCCTCCACCTTTGGAACGACCCGCTGTGCGGATGAGCTCCAAGTTTCCAGACGTGCTGCTCTCCTGGGCCGGCTGTGCTGCATCTGTGTTTTCTAAAAGAGACCTGCTCTTGCAAACCCGCTCCCTCAGGGATGGTCCCTGTCCCATGGGGGCAGCCCAAGGGTTGTGTGTTTTCACAGGGAAAGAGTCACAAGACTCCTCAGCATCCTCCTGTCCAGCTGAGGTCCCTCCCCTCCTCTCTGTAGCTGGTGCCATGGCTTAGCTTTATCTTTTCCATCACCTCCATCCCCCTTTTTTGTACCTTCGGAGTAATTAGGACAAACTGGGATAGGAGAGGCTGCAAGGGCAGCACAGCGGGCTGGAGGACCCCATGGGTAGCATGACCATGGGACCCCACATCCCTGGACAGGTGAGTTCACCGCACACGTTCCTCCTGACCCCACTCCCAGCCTTATCTCCTGCTGCAGTTTCCTGGCTGGTGATGCCTCTCTAATTTGGGGAGCAGAAACACCCCAGAAGAGAGATGGTGCCAGCAGCTCCCAGAGCGGGGACGGTCATGGGGTGCAGCAGAATGTCCCCGTGCACCCTGGGATGTCAGCTGCAGGGGGCCGGGCTGCGAGAGGCTCCCACATGCAAACAAACAAAACCAACCCTGAATATTTCAGAAAGGGCTTTTTCTTCCCCCTCTCAACCCTTATTTCCAGTCCCCCCCCTCCCCAGCTCTCCCTTGCAAACAGCAGAGCTACTCTCCAGTCCCACTTCCCACGGGCCCAGCACCCCAAGATGCTCCCGAGCCCAGCCAGCTTGTGCCATCTGCACACTCCCCCCTCCCCTTATATATATATTTTTCCTTCCCCTTTTCTTTCCCACCCATTGCTTTTTCCCATGCCCTCCGCCTCCCCCTGACCCCCCCCCCGCCCCAGCTCCCCTCACCACCACCCCAAGCCCTTGGCTGGCCGAGGGGCTG
>WUAM01000217.1:5190142-5200386 GCA_024336885.1 Actenoides hombroni | reverse complement strand
GTGGTTGGCGGGGTTGTGTGGTGGGGGGGGGTGGGGCGGGGGGGGGGGGGGGGTCGGGAGGCTTTATCTGGGGGGGGTTCAGAGGCAAAAACTGAGGGTGGGCAGCCAAGCCCGCCCGCATCACAGGGCAGACCTTGCTGCTTGGAGGGGTCTGGGGGGGTTTCTCTGGTTTTCGGGCGTCAGCGGCTGTGAGGTGGGGATCACACCCGGGGCGCCGCGGGCGAGTTGGGCTCTTGGGCTGGCTTGGAGGGAAGGGTGCCTGGTGCTGGGAGGCTGCCTCTGGGTTTGTGTCCAGTCTCCAGGGCTGTGCTTTAGGGCTGCGGGCTGCAGAAAACTTTGGGGAGCTGAACACGAGCCCGAAACCCAAGGGCTCTCTTTGCCTATCTCTTAGAAAAGAGAGGGCTTGTCCCGGCGTTATCAGCCCCGGGCTTTGCCGTTCTGCCTCTCCCGCATCGAGCCCGCAGTTCTCCTTCACCAACGTACAGACGTCGCTTTCTGTATGGTCTATCTATACCTTAGGTTTTCTATAGCACCTCTATATTTAGCTCGGCTTTTTCTCTATCCCCACGGTCCGGAGTGCGCGCGCACACACAAACACACACAGCCCTATGTGCATGATCCTGTTGGCTGTCTCGAAGGGGTTGTATTTTTTTTTTTTTTTCCCCTTCCTTAATTCACCACTATCTATACGATCTGTTGCCTTTTCTGGTTTTTTTTTCCGCCCCCCCTCCTTTTCCCCATTATTTATTTATTTCCCCCTCTGCCACAGCACTTCGCAGCGTGTTAAGCTTTATCAAAACCAGCTTCGGGTCTTGCGCTCGTAGTAGCTGCGCGTTGATGGGGAGGGCGAGATTAAATAATGTGTGAATGAAGCGTCGGAGCGCGGGGTGTAATTAAAGATCTCTCGGAGGCAGGAGCAAGAGGCGTATTTCAGCCACGCACATGGTCGCCCCGAGCCCTGTCACCGACAAAGTTCGAAGGAATTTCAAGGCTATTGTCTTATCTGGCTTAAAAGTGTTTTTTAAAACAATAGGCGACTTTGCAGGCGAGCACGGGGGAGATTTTCCAGGGCAAAGGTTTGGGAAGAAGGCGTCCAGCTTCATGTAAAGCTTTATGTTTTCGGCTTAGAAAGGAATGCTTAGGTTTTTATCCCCCCCTCAAATTATCTTGAGTGTATGCATTGCTTTCATTTCTTATCATAATATTTATTTATTAAGGCCTTTTGGTTTCCAGTTCCATTTAAGCCTGAGCCAGAATTGCATTAAAATAGCAAAGTAAAATTCCATCGTGCAGAGACTTGACAGATCCCTTCGGGGAAGGAGAGGGGTGGAGCGGGGGTGGCGAGAGGTGAGCTCAATCCTGCGCCGGGGTAATCGCCCGCCGTACGCCCGGGACGGGGCTGGATCCTCCCAGCGAAGGCACCGAGCGGACCTGGGGGGTCCAGTCGCTCTGCAACTGGAGGGTTATGGAGGAGAGTTAATCCCCGAAGGTGCTGCCGGCGGGTCCTGGGGGCTGGTGAGGGGGAAGTGGCTATGGAGGGGTGAAGGTTGGTGCCCACGGGGATGCGAAGACTCTGGGCAGGGCTGGACCAGGTCCTTTTTGGAGCTGGCATCACTAACGGCAGATTAACCCCGTGCCTTTCCCAGGAACCCGCTACTGCCTGCTTCTTTCTGCCTGCGCAAGCGTCGTTGAGCTCCTCGAAGCCGCCTCGTGCGCCAGGGGCATGTTTTGATAGGGTATTGCTGAGAAGCATCAGGCATCCCCGCTGCATCTGTGGGGTGATGCCCCAGGGCTGGGGTACAGGTCACCCCTCGGCCCTTTCTGGGGACAGCCACCCTGGCCAGGTGACTGTCACGGGCCGGGGACGGCTCCTCTCCTGTCAGCTGGGCTTGTTTTGCTGTGATAAGATCGCGCCATGGGCAGGGCTTGCTCGTTTGGGTGGACGTGCCTCATTTCTCGCGCTGAATTACCCCGGAAAGTTTAGTCTGTAGGGAAGGAAGGATTTAGCAGAGCTGTCCGCGGGCCTGGAGGGTGTCTGGAGAGGACCTGGCTGTCTGCAGGGTTTATTGGGTCACTTGAGGGCTAGGAAAGCTTTCAAGAGGAACAGGACAAGATAAATCCAAATAACCCTGGGGAGGCTCCCAGCATGCACTCAGCTGGGAGGAGGTCTCCCCATGGTCTCCATGCCACGTGCTGCCCGAACGGCCCCAAGCTGCTGCTGTACCCACAGCTCCTCTGGTTTTCGGACGGATCATATCCCACCCAGCCCCATCCCATCATCTATCAGTCTGTCTCACAGCCTGACAGGGAGACGAGCTGGTCCTGAGCTCCCAGTCTCAGTGGAGAAGTACCCTTGCCCATCATCTGCTGGCACCAGTGCCGTGGGAAGGATGGACCCCAAGGGCTGGCAGGTTTGCACCCTCTTCTTGTGCCAGGGAGTGCCCGGATCTGGCCCTGCTAAGGCTTTTCTGGCATCACCCCCATAACTGGAGACACCCCACAGGATCCACCACCTTTTCCCACAGCTGGATTGCACATCCCTTTGGACAAAGCTGGGGGAAAGGGGCTGGGAGGGAGATGCAGCATCTCCCTGGGGACCCCAGCACCCCATTTGGCGGCCCTGGGCACCCAGCCAGTGCAGGGTCTCAAGTGGGATCACAGCCCCAGCCCAGCCCGATGGTCACCCGTGGGTAAAACCAGCCCTTCTGACTGGTGTCACCCGGGGACGGAGCCGCCGTCCCGCGCAAGGAGCCGGGTTCGGTGGGGATGCACCTGCAGAGCCTACGCCGCCAGGGATTAGTATTTTAGATCTATATATATTTAATTTTTTAATTTTTTTTTTTTAGGAGTCTAAAATTTTCCAATTGCAGCGTGGAGATGCCATTCGCTTCCCCTCCCCTCGCCGCCAAACCTCCTCCCCCTTGGCCTCCGCTTTCCTCCCCTCTCCTGTATTCACAGTGTGCGACTGTTGTGCCTGTCCCCTCCACCCCTCTGAAATATGAAATGTAAAACTGTAAACATTTCAACATACAGCAGTTCAAAGGAGATCTTTGACTGAGGGCGGCTGACAAGCCTGTACCGAGATTAAAAAGGGGAGGGGGGGGGGGTGGGGAGGAAGGAGGGAAGAAGAGGGGTTTTTTTATAACTGCCAACAGGAGTATAAATATTCAGACACCTTGAGTCTTCCAGTGTGGAGATGTATTGCTGCCTCCCAACTGCTCGGGTGCTTTTATAGTTCTTTTTTGTTGGGGTTTGTTTGGTTTTTTTTTTTGCTTTGATTTTTATATAGATTTTTCCTCTGCAGACGGTCGCACCGGAGTCATCCATTTAGGAAAAAAAATATGCATGAATAACCTTAACCTTCGCTCGCAAAATTATAAGTCCCCCGAGAGGCTTTAGGAGAAGCCTGGGATGGCAAATAAAGTTTGCTCTGTCTCACGGTGCTGGAGGAAGCCCGGGCGGCCGCGTTTCGGTGGGACCGGCTTCCTCGCCGGAGATCTTGCGATTGTTGCTCCCGAAGCTGAAAACAAACAAACACTTTATTTTTTTTAAGGCAAGGCTCGGTCAGCCTGGTACGATGAAGGAGCAACAACAGCAATAACTCCTGTGGGACGTGAACATGCTGCTTGGGGTGGAGCATCAAGCCCTCCTGGGAGAAATCACAGCTGAACTAGATGGTCTTGAAGGTCCCTTCCAACCCAAACCTTTCTGTGATTCTATGAGCAGAGCCAAAGCTCAGCTGAGCCTCCTTGTTGGCACAAGGATGGGGATGGAGGGAGCGTTTCCATCCCGGGGGATCCACCACGATGACTCAGGCTGGTGCAGGGGATGGGGAGCTCAACTCGGTTCTGCCCTTACAGGAGTGGGAAGCGCCAATGAGGGGAAAAAAAAGCCCCTTTTGGGGCCCTGCCAGCTTTGGGGAAGCAAAACCCAGGGTGAGGGGTACAGAGAGGGGTCTGGAATTGGGGCGATGGGGTCACCAGGCTGGGTGCTCACTGCAACTTGTTATTCCTCATCCTTCATCCACGTCCTCTTCCTTCATCCGTGCTCCATCACTCCACAGGGCCGAGTGCTGGGGTGGCATCCACTGAGTCCTTCCTGCTTTCGGAAGAATTAGGTGGATGTGTGGGGCTGGTGCAGGGGGTCTCCATTGGGCAGTGAGACTCAGAAACCCCTCTGACCCGACCCGAGTGCAGGTACCCACCCGGGGACCGCTGGCACAGCATCCCTGGCACAGCACCCGCATCCCGGCAAAAAAACCCTACGGCCGAACACCTGAGTTAGGATCTTGAGTTCAAGTGACACATCTTTGGCCAAGGTGCAAAAAGCCACCTTCCAGAGCATCTTTCCCACCCCTCCTCTTGCCATCCCCTGTCCCCTCCCGGCAGGATGCCCGTGGCCGTGCCCCACGCCCGTCCTGCCGCGGCTTGAGTGGCCCTCGCGAGCTCCCCGGGCGAACAAATGATTAATAAACTGCACCACAGTCTGAGGTGGTTATTAATACCCTGGTAAAAAAGAGCTACTGAAGTTATAAAGCTTTAATTTGGCATTAAGGCCGAGTGGAAACTCCGCGGGTCTGCCAACAGCTACACACACATCCCTATACAGACAGGCTGTTAATATACATGCCTATAGAAAAAGAAAGAATAAAATTAATCTGAAAGGAAAAGCTGAAGTGCTTGCAGAAGAGAGAAAAAGGACGGTGCTTTTGTCGGGTTAGGGGTTTTCTGGTGGGTTTACACCACCCTGTCTCAGCCCCCTCCTCAAACTTTCTGGGACTTTCAGCCTATGGTTAAACCCGACTTTTATTATCTACTCATTTTTTAAAGAACAAAATAAGGAAATGAGGAAAGAGCCTCAATCCAGGCTCTAAAAATATACGAGCCGTTGCTTTATCCCCCCTGCTCGCTGTCGGCCGACGCTGGCGGCGTGATGCCGTAGGGTGCCAACGTGGGACCCGGGTGCCCGCGGGCTCCATCACCGCCCATCCCACCGGCCCCGGGCAAAGCCTCTTTGCCTCCCCGGTGGGTGCGCGCCGGTCTTGGGGGGGGCGGTGGCTGACGGTGCACCCCCCTGGCTTTTGGCACGCTCGAAATGGCAGTGGCGTTGAAACCGTCTGCCTCCGCTGCCTTTGAAATGGAGAATAAAGCTGCAGCTGGAGCGGAACGGGGCCCAACAGCCAGCGCTGGAAAATCCCACCCACAACGGAATAAAAAACATCGCCCGAGGCGCGGGGCGAGCACCGCAGCCTCCTGCCCTTCGCCGCAAACCCCCCCGGCACGGCGCGGTCCCCGGTGCCGAGGATGCTCTCGCCCTCCGACCCCGTAGGGCGGCTGGGTGGGGAGGTTGGGGCTGGGCAGGGCTCGGGGACCGCCGGACGCGGGCGAGACCTTCGGCGAGACCGCGGGTGCCCGGCGGGACTTGATGTCTTTGTCAAAATGGAATAACCCGCCCGGTGCCAAATCCCCCGCCTCGGTTCGGGGGATTTGCGGCACGATGCTCCCACCTGCGCCACCCGGGTTGGGCCCGTTTCAGGCTGGTTTGGGTGGAAAATGGGCAGCTTTGGGTGGAAAATGGGCAGCTTTGGGTGAAAATGGGCAGCTTTGGGTGAAAAAGAGCAGCTTTGGTTATTCGCACAAGAAGGGGATTGAGGGGCTGCAGAGGGGCCCGGCTGGCAAACCCCTCAAAACCCCCCACCTGGTTTGGGGACCTGGACTCCCGAAGGTCCCCTCGAGCAGGGGGACAATCCGGGCACACCCCAGTGAGGGGTTTGCAGGGGGAAATAGGGACGGGGGACTTCAAGAACGGAGGGGTTTTTGTTCAAAATTAAAAAAATCTCTTTGGTGAGCTCACTGACGGCTGCTGGGAGCACCTGCAGCGCAGGCACCGCCGTTTTTTGGGATGGAGAAGATTCTCCTGACGGAAAAAGCTGGCTTTGCCAGCAGCAAACCTGCCCCTTCGTGGGAAAGTGCCGCTCGGGTTGACAAAAATGCACAAATTTCGTTTTTCAGAGGGCTTTCTTGTTGGTGGGTTGGTTGGTTCACTCGCTACGTCGTTGCTGAAGGAGACTTCTGAGGAGTCGGAATTTCAGCATCCTGAAATTAGGATCGTTGCCAATCTCGGGCTGGCTCCTGGGGTGCTGAGGAGGGTATTTATTCACTCTTCCCACGCGCGCACACACTTTTTTTCACCCTTTTTTTTTTTTTCTTTTTTTTTTTTTCCTAATCCTGTAACCTTTCAGAATGTCTCCAGCTTTGGAAAAATTACAGAGTGGCAAATTTATAATGTTGCCTTTTGTACTTTTCTG
Organism: Actenoides hombroni; assembly: GCA_024336885.1. NCBI lineage: Eukaryota > Metazoa > Chordata > Aves > Coraciiformes > Alcedinidae > Actenoides > Actenoides hombroni. The sequence goes on along the minus strand of WUAM01000217.1, from coordinate 5,194,079 downwards.
CTGCCGTGTAATCTTTCCAAAGTTAGAGGGGGTTTTGAAGTTAGAGGATGGAAAAAAAAAAAAAAAGAAAAGATAGAAAAAAAAATAATGACATAGATGCTCAAGTGGGAAAGGCACAGCATTGTGCTCAGCGCCGTGCAGACGTTGTTCGTTGTCTTCAGTTTGAGGGTGCAAGAGGAAAAAGAAATAGAAAATAACCCCACCCCCCACCCCAAAAAAAAGTGGGATGCCTGGCAAAAGGCTGTGAAGATGTCGGCGATGGGGTGGCTGGTGAATGGGTCGCATTTTGGGTGGTTTTAGGGGAAGGGGATGGGGGTTGTTGGTTGGGCTGTGCTGTTGGGGTGCTGGTTGCCACCTGTATGTCAGGGTGGGTGCTTGGGGTGCTGGGACCTGGCACCTCTCACCTTGGCACCAGTGACTCGAAGCATCGAGCCCGGATTTCTACCTTGAGGGGAGCAGAGCTGAGGGATGGCACCAAACCACCCCCAGGGCCCAGGATTTGCAAATTCTTACAATCTGAGGTTGGAAGGCACCTAAATTCAGCAGATCTTTGGTTCAGCGTCGACTTCGTTGCTGTTGACCTTCCCTCGACATCCCCCCTGCCCCAGCACCGTGTCCCTCCCACCACCCACCCAAGAACCCCAGCAAGGGATGCCGGAGACGGCGGCCAAGTCGCCGTGATGCCAAACGGTGAAGGAGGCTCTTCCTCCGGTGCTGAAAGGCTCTGGAAACCTGAAAACGTGGTTGGGGAGGAGGGAGCTCAGCTCTCCTGTGGCTTTTGCAGGGATTTTTTCCACCGGTGATTATGTATTTTATTATTTATACGCCGTTGACGGTTGGGCGTGATGCTCCTCGAGGTCTTTTCCAAGCCTGATGCTTCTGTGAGTCTTATTTGCACACACATCTTGGTTTTTGGGATGGAACCTTCGCAGGTGGGTCAGGGGTGTGGAGTGGGGTTTGCAGACAAACGTGAAGCTTTGCTGGGAAGGAACCAATCCTGAGCCACTCTCAGCACCCTGAAAGAGACAACAGCCCCCCACCCCGAGCCCCCTGGCACAGGGTGGCCCGCGAGGCTCTCCCCCGGGGATGCCGTTGGGCAGAGGGGTGGTGGCACCGTGACCGGTGCCTTGGGTGCTGGAGGTGCCGGTCCCTTGTGCAATCCCCTCCGTCGTCCCCGCCGTGGTGGGTCAGCCTCCAGCCGGTGATTAATGGCCCAGGGGAGGCCGTGGTGGCCGCGGGCCATGGCTAATGTCAAATAACAAATATGAATGCGGGCTGTAAATATTTATACAATGCGCAGGCACGTGCCGCCTCCCCGGTGCAAAGGCAAAGCTCTCCTCCCCCCGGCCGGGTGACTCACATCTCCCGGCAAAAAACCACCGGGGTGGCCGGGACGGGGCTCGGGCTGGCGGTCCCGCGGCCCTGGCCCCCGTCCCAGAGGGGCTGGTTGGACTGCTCATGGCTTGCTGGGACGTTTCATGTCTTTGGGGACTTCCCGGAGCACTTGTGTTCTTGGGGCTGCTGAAAAGCAGCTTTGGAAAAGCAGCTGAGAGCTTTGCAGCCTCGGGCTCCTCTTTATGGGATACAGGGGTGCTGGAGGGACCCTCAGATCCCCCTTTCATGGGAGGTGGTGGAGAGGAACTCCCTGTGATGGTCCCCATGTGCCCATGGAGCCGGAGCAGGGGGCCCGGGGTGCTCTGGGAGCCCTGCCCATAGCCGAGGGGCTGCGGGTGATGCTCAGCCCCTGCCCGTACCCACCTGCCTTGCACCAGTGCCAGCCAGAGAAGGGGATGTGCCTGCTCCGAGGTGCCATGTCTCCCTTACTGCCCGAGCGGGGAAGGCAGAAGCAGCCAGGTGAGCAGCTTCTTGCTCATAAACCCCACATGCTCGTTATTTCCCAAATACCATGAAAAGCTCCACTCCTGCAGTCTCCTGCCACCGCAAACCCTTGAGCATCACCGCTTGAGGTGCTCTGGATGCGGTGTCTTGGGTACCATGGCTCTGCATCCGGGATGAGTGGGTTGAGGGGTGGAGGGGGATGAGGGGAACACGGGTTTTAGCCGTGTCCCCAAGGAAGCCAGGATGTTTTTTCCCAGTTCTCCCTCCTGCTTCCCACTTCCAGCTCCCAGGTCCATTCAGCGCGGTCCCTGCTAGTTCCCGCACGTTCCTCCACGCCTAAGAATAGACAGCGGTGACGAGTATTTGGGTGACTGGTGGCCTCAGGAAATGGCTAATTGGAGACAGAGACTTTCACCTCTGCCTGGGCTGACTCCAGCCTGGCCTACGGGCACCTGAGCGATGTTTCCTGTCACCAGACATGGAAAGGGTCGGGGAGTCTTGGGGTGGCTTGTACGAGAGTGGGGATGCGGGTGGTGCTGCTGGTCCTGTTGTGAGCCCATCGCCCATGGCGTCAGGGCTGGGTGCTGTGAACCCACTAAGAAGCAAAGCAATGTTGTACCCTTGAGCCTCCCTGCTCCGGCGGGGGCTGGAAAGCTGGAAGGCTGCTTCGCTTCATCACCTTAGGTGATGGCTTCCGAGGAGAGCTGGGGGAGAGCTTCCTCAGCCTCTCCCCATCGCTCCCCCCCTGGATCTGCCCAGCGCTTTCCCCACCTCTCCCCTTGCAGATGTCGACGAGTGCGTGGAGGGCACTGACAACTGCCACATCGATGCCATCTGCCAGAACACCCCCAAGTCCTACAAGTGCATCTGCAAGTCCGGCTACACTGGCGATGGGAAGCACTGCAAAGGTAGGGACGTGTCACTGGAACCAAGTGTCAACCCCAGTGAGCTGGAGACAGGAGGTGGCTCCTCAGCCATGTCCTCTGCCCTTGAGAAAAGGTTCCTTCTTTACCCCAGTCCACTGCAAACCTTTTACTCCCTTTTCTGCACCAAATCCACGGCTTGTTGGCACTGCAGCCCATGAGGAAAGTGACTGTCCTTGCTGGTGGCAGTGGCAGCCACCACGCTCCCTCCTCTGCTCTGCAAAGAGCCACGTTAGCAAGGCTGGGGCTGCCCAGGCACAGGAGGGTCACCAGGGGCTTATTTTAAACAAAGCCAGGCTTTTTCTAACTCCAGGATTTCCAACCCAGAATCTGCAGAACTGGGTTAGCATCTAAAATATGAGAAGCTTGGACTTGGCTGGACTCAAAGATCTTGAAGGTCTTTTCCAACCTCAGTGAGTCTATGCTTAAAAATAAGATACAGAGATGGAGATATAGGTGATATAGATGTAGATATAGCTGTAGATGCAGATGTAGCTGTAGGTAGAGATGTTAATATATGCAGCTGAGTAGGGCATGGAAAGAAAATGGGCTCCTTTGAGAAGTGGCACCAGGAAAGCAGGGGAAAAAAATCCCAGCTCTGCTCAGGGCAGGTCCAGGGTCAGGATGGGCTGAGTACAAATAGCAGAGGGATTAAAGCGCTCCAGGCACAGTGAGGCTTCTCCATGGAGACCAGCAGCTCTGCCCACCACCACTGGGAAATCCCCTGTCATTCCCAGCACGATGCTTTAAGACATCTGGTTAACTGGAAGTCCAGGGTTTAGACTGGGAAGGATGAGGATGGTTTTGCAGGGTATGGAGGGATGCTGTAGGTGATAACAGAGTTGGGGATCTGCTGGAATAAGCAGAAACCCCAGGGCACAGTATCAGCCGGGTCACAGACACGCTGGAGCTGGGAAGCAGCCCCCGTGCAGCCTGGCTGTCCTCAGCCGGGGCAGCCCCACAGCTCTCCTGCCTTCCTCTCTCTGCAGACGTCGACGAGTGTGAGCGGGAAGACAACGCGGGCTGCGTCCACGAGTGCGTCAACATCCCCGGCAACTACCGCTGTACCTGCTACGACGGCTTCCGCCTGGCACACGATGGCCACAACTGCCTAGGTGAGGGACGGGTGACACACCGGTGAGGTGCCAGCGGGACGCGGCTGCTTGGCCGCTCTG
>WUAM01000217.1:4954237-4970588 GCA_024336885.1 Actenoides hombroni | reverse complement strand
CAGGGGGCTGAAGAAATTGTTCCTCAGCTCCAACCTAAACCTGCCCTGGGGCAACTTGAGGCCGGTTCCTCTTGTCTTGTCCCTTGGGAGCAGAGCCCGACCCCCCCTGGCTCCCCCCTCCTGTCAGGGAATGTGTAGCAAGGAGCCTTTGCATTGCTGACTCATAAAGAGAAGGCTCATTCTGAAGCAGCATCCACTGTTATTTCACATGTTTTTTCACCAAAAAAAATGTGGATAAACACACCTTCATCCCGTGAGTAATCCTCCCCAGAATGAGGCTCGAACAGATAGTCTCCTGTTGCTAACTCAAAGGCCTAAACAAAGAGAAACGAGCAGGTTACATCACTGACACCCTTCACGCATTGTCAGCTGGGCTGCAAGTCCATTCTGCATCTCTCCAGGGGCCAGAAGCAACAGGGTGGGATAAATAACCCGCAGAACCCTAGCACACCATCACCACCTCGCAGCGCGCGGCTCCTTCACCACCTTTTAATGACTGCTCTAAAAAACCATCATGGGCCTATCTGTGATGAGCTCTGGACCAAGCTGGTGGGAAATTGTACAAAAAAAGAAGCCATTTCCCACCCTTAGCCTCTCTTCTGCCTCAACAGCATTTTGCAATATGACAGCCAAACTCTAGATTGGTTTTTTTTTTTAAACAAAGATTCTCCTCTCCCTCCAAAATTCAGATATTAGAAAGATATTTTCCGAAGAGTTAATCTCCAAAGATACAAAACCACGTTGTAATCAACGAGAAGAAACATCTGCATTGGTTTTAACTCAGCACTCCTCAGTTCTGTGACACATTTTCCCTGTTACACATTCACTTTTACTCAAAACAGTACCTCTGACCTTCTGTACTCCTCGCTCTCTTTACGGTTCCAGTCTAACTGGTGACTTAGGCCCTCTGAGCAACTGCTGCAGGACTCTGGCTGCACATTCTGCAGAGACAACACGACCCTGCCACATTCTGCTTTACTACATTCCTCAAAAATCACAACTTTGTTCTGCAAGGCAGCAAAAAAGGACTTCTCTGATTGTTTTCCAAGCGTGAAAAACCAAACCTCAAGCTTTGATTAGTAGAAAACACAGACCCCGTAGAGGCACAGGCAGTAACCTGACTACACTGATGATTTGTTTTTATTTAAAATAACTGTATTCTACATTTGCCAGGAACCACTTCAGCCTCATCTCAGCAGTACCCCAGATTATAAATGACTCCACACACGGGGTGGATGCATATGATTAAAACATGAATTTATACTGAAGACATCCGAGAAGCAGCTCTGGATGCAGCAGAAAGGCTCTTGATAGCACAAGGTATCGTCTTCACAACTGCCCAGTTGTCTCCTTTTCCCACAAAGCATGATGTCAAAGTACAGTTCTGTGTGAAATCTGGTGGTGCTGTACAATAAAACTTCCAAAAGGAAATAAAACAAAGCACTAACTTTGCTATGGAAACATGGTATTATTCAGCAAGTCTGGAAGTTGGCTGAACACCAGCAAGGGGTTTTTTTGCCTGTCCAGGGTGCAGAGCACACAGGAGTTTCCCCAACTGCTCTGCAGACGCTGTTTTAAATCCCCAGGGCTGCCCCACTCACCATGCAGGCCGTGCTCCAGATGTCAGCAGGGGTGTTGTACCCAGAGCCTATCAACACCTCCAAGGATCGGTACTGCCTTGTCTGGATGTCCTCAGTGAAGTGCTTGTGCTAAACAGAAGAAATGTTTTACTGACCAGCTGGAGACTGTGTAAAAGGGGAGAATTGATGACCTGGAAGGCCAGAGCAGATCAAAGCTCATTCCCATGACACTTCATCTGAATTTTCCATCCTTATATTTCCTGACATTCCTACAAGTACTGTTGAAATGCTCTACGTGAGATACACTAAGTAAAACACTCCAGTAGTTTAGAGGAAAGCAAGACACTTAAATAGAATAAAGACTGGTTCAGGAGCTGCAGCTTCTCTGATCAGCACAGGCTGGGATTCAACAACCACAGCAGCGATTTAGCACCACTGATGTAAGAGACCACTGGCTGCTGCAAGCCTGATGGGCAGCTCTGAGTTTAAGACTCTCTCCCATAAGATCTGAAGTGTTTTGCTATTAAAAAAGGCCAAGTAAAATAGACATTTCTTCCATTTGAAACATCAATCTTTTAAAAGCAGCAGAGCCATCAAAGAATAAAACTATTTGAGTCTCTTGCACGTGCTCATGAATCCACTGGAATGGTTTGACAAGCTGATAAACTGCAGAACTAGCACATCAGAGCAATTGTTTGCAGCTTTCTCATGCTCCAGCAGAGTGCCAGACTCCGTCAGAAGTTTCACATATGCAGATTTCTATGCATTATGTGTAACACTAAAGCCTGTTACAAGCAATCTACTGACAAGTGAGGCACGTAGAACACAGGCTAAACCCCTATGGTAGGGGACTATTGCTCTGTGTTCCTGCTCCCCACTTTCCCACCCCAGTTTCAAGCTGTCACTACTTCCACAAGCAGGACCAGGAATCCATTTTACAGATTCTTTGCCATCTTGGCATGCTGTGAATGAATTAGCAGGTTTAAACAATCTGACCAGACTGTAAACTTACCACCCAGCAGGCATTTCCTAGGTCAGCTATCTTCACTTTGAGCTTATCTGCATTCTTGGGCTCAAGAGGATTAAGAAGGAAATTCCCAGCAGCTGATTTTCCTAGAGGCAACATGTACAACAGCTGATTAAAGCTACATGGACAGTGTCACCATCTGTCACCCAAACCCTACAGCCCTCTCCCTACACAGCAAGGGTTTTGCTTACGGATCAGAACTTTTCCCTCCCCAAAACCCTGGTACAAAAATCAGCACCAATCTGCATTATGAACAGAACACCTCCAGGAAGACCCGACTGGTGTTACAAAGCAGGAGGACAACTCTGGACATGTGATAAGCCTGTTTCCCAGCACTCTGCACAGCCTTAAAAAGTCTGTCTACACCTTGAGCAGCTTTTTAAATAAGGGCATTCCCAGAAACAAAACAAGCTTCTCAGCCCTTAGGTCTTCCTAAATCTTTGAAAAAGGAGAGTGTACCTATTACAGCATCTTCTTGACCTACTCTTCACTCGCTGCTGCAACACAGTTACAAGAGTTATGGTATATACTGGGAAAACCTCAGTAACAGAGTGAAGAGAAAAAATACTAAGTCACTGAATTACATCCAGCAGTTTGGGAGGGAGCTGTGAGAAGTGAATGACACCTAAGAACCTTTCTCAGGAACCCCACCAGATGCAGTTCAAGTTGGCAAATGTTTAAATTTCACTTGCTACTTTTCATCCACTGACTCCTCAGCAGCACTTGGCCCAGAAAATGCAACAGAAGAGTTTTGTAAACAAAGCATCAATGTTAGTTTTTCTCTCCTTCTCCAGCTTCACCTGACTCAAAGATGTAAAAAGAAGTTTTATCAACTGATTCAAGCTTTTTGGACACATTCCTTGTGTGTGTTTAACTGCTGTACAACATCGTGTGTCTTATGTTCTCCTAAACCTGCCAAGACTTATTTTTTATCCCCCTCCGAATCAAATCATATTTAAACAAAAGCATTACAGTGTTTTGTTGTTTGGTTTTCTTTCTTACGCTGTATAAGTTTTGGCTGCACTTCCAGTGTTGGGAGAACATTTACTGGAGTAACTGAGAGGAGCTTCCTGTGCTCCACGTTAAGAACAAAACTATCAGCACACACCAAGCAGCGCACATCCCATCACTTCAATCTCTATTGTGTCCCCATTTCTACTTCTAACAATTGATGAAAATCACACCACACCCAAGAGAGAGGAGGGAATCTTCCTATACTGAAAACCCCACGTCTGGGTATTTGTGAGAAGCAGGAATACTTCTGCATTCAAAGGTGAAGCTACAAGCTCCAACTGGAAGCTACAAACAGAGCAGGACTGTCAGGTTCATTACTCCTGGCAGAAAGAGGTGCTTCTGATCACCCACAGAAGGGTGGTTTCTATCAACACCGATGAAGTGTTGTACCCCAGCGAGGAGAAAGGAGCCCCCTTTCTCACAGGGTTCCTCTTCTACCTTTGTTGTCCGCCGGGCCGTTGTTCTCATTCTCATCCTCTGAAGGGATCTCTGTCCGGATGCTTTCCTGCAAATGGTTGATCTCCTGCTCGCCGAAGGACCGCTCTTCGGTGGACGTGGGCTGACACACCATGGAATCTTCTGAAGCTAAGGGCACGAAGGAGTCCGCCATGGCTTCCTGAGGCCCGTTCTCCAAGTCACCGTTCCGCTGACTGTAGTTACAGCTCCGGAAGTTCTCCTTCTTCTGCCCGTGAGGGTGATCAGCACAGTCATTGGCATTATGAAGGTCATCCTCCAGTCGCACAGACCCTTGGTTGCCGGAGTCTGGGAAGTCCGTCATTTGTATCACTCCATTGCAGTTGATTTCTGTCAGGCGCTTTGCCCCGCTGCTTTCCATCAGGATAGATTGGTCTTGTCCGGCTTCAGCTGGAAGAGGAGAGAAAGGAGATAAGACTATGTCGAAGAGATGTCACAGTTGGAAGATAGAATAGCTGGAGCTGTCCGAGGGAGGCAATACTCGAGCAGGTAGTACTCAAAATGTAACTGAGCACAGCCACTCGTTACTTGTTTGTCAAAGGGAAGTTCAGAAGCTCTTTAGATGGTTAGAGGACAGTGCTAACAGGTCAAGTGACACCGGCCACCTCTCCTAAAGGTGCTCACTCTACTTGGCCTTCTACTCGTGCTGGCACAACACTGAGCTACTTTAGCAATACTTTAGGTCCATACCTGTCTTTTTGCTGACGTTTTCCTCTTGCGGACTGACTTTTATGAGCATTTCCAGAGGGCTCTGAGCTTCTTCCTCCTCTTCAGGCTGTGTCTGCCCAGGGCTTGCTTCCTTCTCCATTTCCTCTATCTCTTGCATTCGTTTCTCCAACAACTCGGCCTGTCGTTTCTGCTTCTTTTTCAATTTCTTTTTCTTGTTCTTTGACATTTTGTCAGCCTACGCAGAAGCGAGCAGAGAAATTGGCCTTAGCATTTCCTATTTCAATCAATCTAAAATGCATCAAGTTTTATTTTAGAGCTGAGGAAGCAGTCTGGGATGAAAACTCTAGAGACAGATCTTCTCCCAAATAAAAAGCAGATATTAAGGGTTTCGGAGCAGCTGCCTATGGCCCTTGTCAGTGCATTTCTGTCCTGACCTGAGCAACAGGCCTTGAGACCACCAAAGGGACTACTCGTTCTGGTGATGGACGAGACAATACCACTTACATTTCCAAGACAGCACTGAACCTGTTGTCTAAGACAAACACAAGTCACACGTTTCCTTCTGCTCTAAGGTGCCTTTCCCTTACTGCATTACGAAACAACGCAGTAGATACTATAAGTAGGTGGATACTTACACAGAAAGCTATGACACTTACTGGTTTTGGCTGGGGTGCAGTGCTCACTGAAAGGGAAAGGAAGATCAGTAAATTAGTAGATTTAGATTTCAAAACTGCAGCTGCATTTTTATCTGAAGGTAAGCTTTTTCCTGTGTGGTTTGGCAACACCATGGTAAATTTATCAGCAAGTGTTATTTTGAAGGCTCATTTCTCTACAAGATTACAGCAAGACTAAGAAGAGAAAAAACATTAAATGAGTAAACACATCATTACAATTCCAGGGAGTAGGCTTGCTTCACTGATATCAAAGACTTAAACTTCCTGTCACGCAGCTTCATTTACTCTACGTATTATGCAGCTTAGCAAGAAGAAAATGCAAACTAAAAACATGAAAATAGCCAAATGAAGGGAGCTTCCCTAAGCTAAGCTGTGCTACCATGGGCTCAGAGATGTTGGTGTTGTAAGATTACGAGCGTCAGAGGCTCTGGTGCACACCACAGCAGTCCTTGAAAGCTACACCCTGATAAAGGGGGATGTTCTGAGGAGGAACATGAGGAACTGGGAACAAGAGAAAAAATTCCTCTCGGATTTTTAGCGACGTTAGCACGTCAAGGAAGCTCTTTCTGCTATAAGTTTTTTAGACTTTTGCAAACCACTTTATCAGTGGCGGACCAATTTTCAAGGGAGAAAAACAAAAAACCCAAACCAAACCTGCAGAGCCAGATGGGGGGGGAGCCCCAGATCGCTGCCACTCCGTTGCTTCTGCAGCCAGCCGTCGGATATACTGGTCGTTAACACACAGAAGAATGTTCTCAGGTTTGATATCTGTGTGAATGATTCGACATTTTGTGTGCAAGTAATCCAGACCCTGAAGAACCTGCAGACAGGAAAGAAGTTAAATCGATCATTAGGAAAAGCAATTGAGCAAGTTGAGAGTGGAGTGACAACGCAAGTTGCCCAGGATGAACCTGAAGGGCTTCTGTGTTTGAGAATACTCCAGACTAACGTGGTGGTTACTACTCAGTTCCAGAAAACATAAACTCATAGCTAAAATCTGGATATGAACCTAAATTTTGTCTCTTTATCCTCATAACCTACCAGTTGAAAACCTCATCTTAATACCCAACAATAAAATCAGGCTCCCCTCCACCTCTCCACCTCACATGTAGAAAGATGTTACTTCTTAGGCAACCATCCAGTAGAAAGGACAGGTTTCTCTTGCTCTTCCCATCACTAAGCACTGTACTTACTGTGATAGAGTTTAAAAAAAAAATATTTGCACTTCTAAGGAATAACTTATGAGGAGGTTAGAAGCACAGCCAGCCTCCCATTATGGTTGAAGGGTTAGAAAATAAATAGCTGTAGCAGAAGGTTTTTGCAGGAGAAAAAGGAAATAGTAAGCTAAGAGTGATTTTGTTGCATGAGAGATATATCACTGATTTTTAACTGCAGTTTTCTTGGATTTGAGAAAGATAAGTGAAACAGCTCTCACTGGGTCAAAGGGAACAGCACTGTCAGAAGCAGAACGTACCTGTTTGATGATCTTTTTGACACAAGGGAGTGGAAGCCCCTGATAATTCGATTTGATGATCCACTTCAGGAGATGATGCCCTAGAACTTCAAACACCATGCAGATATCTGGAACTCAGTCAAGGAAAAAGATGGGACATCCTGACCCAAGGAGCCCTGTATTCCCACGACTGAGGATCAAAAGAAATCCATAGCAGTTAAGCGTTCGATATGAAAAAGAACCCTCAGCCTTCTGACACAGCTCTGAGAAGCTGCCTTCCCCAACATCCTACCCTACACATTATCTAAACCCCAAAATCCAGAGGGATGGAGCTCGTTAGGACAATGGTCCTAATGCAGCAGTCACAATCTCCTGCTTGAGTGGGAGCCAGTTACACAAGCAAGGGTGTGTGAGTATCTCCTGTTCATATTGAGACAGCTTCAAGCCAACAGTGTATGTTTTGGAACACCCGAGGCTCTTGCCCCAGGCAAAATGATGCCAGATCTCTCTGTACCAGCACTACCTGAAAAGATAATAAAATTTCCAGTTCATCAGTCATCTTCAGAACAATTAAAATTACTTTTTCCACCCTCCATTGCCTCTTTACCAGCAAACCCAACTTTTCACAAGCCTGGACTTCCACAATATTTACATTATCGGGGTTTTGTCTATAAGATCTCAACAGCTACAGTCACTCCAGTAACATATTCACTGTATTTACTTTGGAAACCAAGCTTCTAGGAGTTTATCAGGCTGCTTTTCTTCTCCACTGGTAGAAGGCATGTGTGTGTTTCACAAGAGTGAAGGAAATCAAGTCAACGTTTACTCGGTGCGAGGTACCAGGAAAAAGTTTAATATAGAAATAAATTTTGTGGCTACTGTTTTCTGCAAGTGTGAGAATGTTTATCACCTACAGCTCGATTCTCTCAAGCAGCCAAACATGAAAAAGCAGAAACACATGCAAGAGGCCAACTTTCACATTTTCAGGGTGTGTTATTAGGGCTTGCCACAAATCACTGCCCATTACAAGGCTGCTCACAGAACTGCAGGGGATTTTCCAAGCAATATGCTCAAAACATCCTCACAATGTTGATAAAAGTCCAAGGTAAGATGCTTCCAGACCTAGAAAAGAACCTTATTATCAGGTTAGAGACTGAATGTGTTTGTTATTTTTAATTACTGATGTTAACATTTTGTAAATAAGGGGTTATTACCAGGCTGCTTGCAAAACAGAGAGGGTTGAGACAGACAGGCTCTTACCCCAGAGGTACCTCAGACGCTCAGCCCTGATCCAAACAGCAGCAGCAGCCACCTCACCTCTCATGGCCAACCATGACTAAGCAGCTCTGGCTCCATGACTTATCACATCAGGCTGGGTGATCATTTTGGATCTGAGCTTAGCAGGCAGCTTTGAGGCAGGTGACTCCACAGCAGGTTCCCTCGAGCAGTGAGAGCAATGCCTGGGCATTGCTCACCCCCCTCTGACACGACAGCTACCAGCCAGCTCCCACCTTCCTGCAATTCTCTGCCTTTATTCCACAAAAGGATACGGGAACCATTAACTCCTGAGATCTTGAAGTCATCTAATAACTGAACAACTCTCTCTTTGCTTGGATCGTTCGGATCGCTGTTGCGGACCTGCGGAGAAAGAGAGGATCAGTTTTGTGTTTCTTGAAGTAATTACCAGGCAAGAATATTTTGAAGTCAGATCTACCACAGTTCCTATCCACATTCTTTGCAGCTAGATGATCCAGAATTGTCACACACGTGACTAACGTGACCTCCCCAAAATGAACTGGAATTAAAACCATGTAAAAATTGAACCCCACTCTCAAGCGCTCACCGATTTTAGCAACTTGATTTCATCCAGTGCTGTTTCTGTGTAGTGCTCAGCACTCTTCACCACCTTCATCGCCACAAATCTCCTCCCTCTGCACACACAGGGAGTAAATTGGAGACTGTTAACACTCATACAAAGAAGTTATTCCCCAGGATTATCCCAATTCTTGTGTGTCTAAGAGAGCTACTTATTTAAGGCGAAATGGCAAAATAAGGTTTAAGCAGTCGGGCAGATTGTCTTTGGGTCTCTTTTTATAAAGATTTCATGCTAGTCATGTCTCAAACAGGTCCCAGGCAGCTGAATACATGAACACTCTTCCCACACACGTGGTTTGTCCTGTTAACTCCCTCCCACACCCTTCTGTGTTCGGTAGCGAAAGAGAAGTCTGACTTAAGATGCAGACAGCTGCCTTTTGGGGGTTCACCCAGGAAGTCAAAAGATGCTTTCTGATCACGTTCGTGCAACGCCGTGCCAGAAACACCACCTAGAACAGAGAGACTTACTGGATGTCCCAAGCCAGCCACACAGTGGAGAAGTGGCCCCATCCCAGCTTCCGAATCACGTGGTAGCGTCCGTTGAAGAGATCTCCTATTTTCACAAGGTGGTAACCACCTAGAAAAACAGGGGCAAGTTTATTCACCAAGAGATGACACAAGTGCTGAAGAGCAGGTACATGGAACGAGCATCACAACTCGAGGCAGACTTATTTGATGTGTTTGTTTTCTTAACCGTGTAAACTAATGCAAACGTTTCTCCAACTGGATCTTGCCAGAACAAGTACACAGGATGTTAGAGGAAGAGCTGTGAACAGCTCTCTGCTTGATTGAGAATGATTAATGTAACTGAAAAGGAGGAAAAGTCAGTTGTTCTTGTTCAGTGTAGGTCATCACTGCAGCACCACAAAAGAATATTTCCTCAGAGAAAGCACCTGCAGTTTGCTAGGCTGGCAACCTTTGGAAAACACAGCTCCTGCTGGCCAGTACCAGAATTTTACAGCTAAACACCAGTTTTTGCACACTCTGTCCCCAGAGCATGAAACAGCACTGCACCCAAGAGCCCAACGGGGCTTTCCTTTCAACTGCTTCCCTGCCTGAGAGGCACTTTGCCATTTAACATCACCCCTGAAAACAGGAAAGTCTCCTCCCCGTGCCCCTCGTATCTCCCCCGCTGCGGAATACGCAGGAGGATTCCAGGACGGAAGCAAAGACATGAAAAGCCAAACAAAGACACAAGGGAATTGGCAGAAAACAGCACAAAGGGGAGAAACTGTGATTGCCGATATCGATCGATTGATACACTGTGGTGCTTCGATTTGTTCCCTGTTTAGTTTCTGCTCAGAGAAACAGACTGTGTTTGCAGACACAAAGCTACCTGAAGAATGGATACCAAGATGATGATCTTCAAAAGAAAGCAGTGAAGGATTTGAAACTGATTTGAAAGTGTCCTTTTCTTGATGGAAAATCGGGAAGAAATTGAATGCTTATTTGCTTTTATAATTGTGAAAGCCCTCTGGCACAGAGGAAAAGCCAACAGCTTTAAATACACACATTAAAAACAGCTCTCCGACTCCAATCTTGATTGGTAACAAGAAGGAACCCTGGAGAATAGTTTCTCAATTGCAAGTTAGCTTGGAAAATGTTGTTATTATCATCATGTTAGTCTCAGAAAATATTTAAAGGGTCTATTTGAATTCTCACCAGTAGATGGGAAATCAAGGGAAGTTCTCACTTATGTTGAGAATCCCACATCTTAAACCAGGGAAGCCCTCACCTTTACAGTAATCATTTGGATCCTCTTGTTCATCATCATCTGAGCCCAGGATTTCTTCCTCTTGCTCGGGAAGATCATTCTCAGACTGAGCAGCAGGGCCCCGGTGCTGAGTGTCGGGTCTGGAAGAGAACAGAGGGCACGTGGCACGCGCCGGACTCGCCGAGGCGGCAGCTTTCGTTTCCCAGGGCAGGGGGATTGCTGACAATGGGGGAGATGCAATTTTCAGCCTCCAGAAGAAATATTTTCCCATTTAAATGCTTCTCCTCCCAAGCCAGTATAAAAGTAGCTCGAAATGATTTTTCAGATGCTAGTGAGAAACACAATGTGATGCCCTGGAGTCACTTCAAAGACCAGAAAAGACAGGGAGTTAAAAGCTTCATGATCCCACCCAAATGTCAGGGTCTTTGAACCCCCCTCTCAGCCTTTCATTCATTGAGGACTTTTCTGAGGCAGATTTCTATTTTAGGATATTCTCTCATCAAAATCTGAAGATATAAACATCCATGAATATCATTTTAAAGACTAACACCAATTCATTCTCGCTCCTTTGGGAAAAAAAAGGGCAAACCAGTGTTCTACAACTTGTGCCCTTACTCCCTTTCACCTTTGAGATCAACACTCCTAACGCTTTAGAACTCTAAAACCCCTACTGTTGCCCTTGATTCCCCTGTTATCACGTGGCAGGCTGCATTTCCAGCCTGTCTCTTCACCTAAAGTTGCTCACAGTTGTCTGAAGCATGAAGAGTGGGAGCTCAGGGCGCAGATGCTCCATAAACCCCTCCGAGCGCATGCGACTGCAGAGGGGCTGAAACCAGGCACCCAGCTGGGATGGGGTTTGTCTTCCTCTCCCTCCACTCCCACATTCATAAATTATATTAATCGTGGGTTTGTTTTTATCAAACGTGTGACTTCGAGGAGTTGCAGGAGCTCCTGAAGACCACGCTGGCAAAGGTCACCTGGCAGGAGCTCCTGAAGACCCGGTTGGCAAAGGTGACCCTGGCAGGAGCTCGTGAAGACCACGCTGGCAAAGGTCACCCTGGCAGGAGCTCCTGAAGACCAGGTTGGCAAAGGTGACCCTGGCAGGAGCTCCTGAAGGCCACGTTGGCAAAGGTCACCCTGGCAGGAGCTCGTGAAGACCAGGCTGGCAAAGGTCACCCCGCCGCTCTCACGGGTTTTCAGCTGCGTTTGAGCTCCCCAAGCTCCAACCTTTTGCCCCCCGACCCCTTGCCAGTCACACAGCTCAGGAAACACTAAGGCTTTACAGACTATTGCAGGGAAGGGTTAATTGTTCACAAAGTTTAATTGATCTTTGATAATCTTTTGTCCAAAGCAAGCGTTTCTAACGGATGGCACCGGCACCATCTAACAGTGGAGTACTGCAGGATGGTACCATTAGGCTTCCTTCTCTCAGAAGTATGAGATAGTTAAAAAAAACAACCAAAACCCCCCCCCATTGGAGTTATCCAAAGAGGTGGGCAACAAATTTCTCTACAGCAGTGACGTCCAGGCACGAGATAACATCCTTTACAATGAGCAGGGTGAATGCACGGAAGCTTCTTACGTGGAAACCATTGTTCCAGGGAAGCAGCAGATACCAGCGATGCCTTCCACCAGCCTAGCCCAAACTCAGCCCCTTCTGCTCAAAGGAGTTAACTGCTGAGACAGCCACCAGTTACACCAGCAGATGTGGGCTTTTGGATGAAGCTGGAGTCCATAGCATGGTGGGTGTACCAACTGATCTCAATCCACGGGACAAATTTAGTGCTTCAGTTTTGAGTAGCGAGCGCTGAACGTTCGTAGAACTACTATAGGTGCACTAAACACACTGCTACACATTACAACTACAGCCTTCTTAAATACCCACACAGCATAAAAAGGAAAAAAAAACCCACAATAAAAATCACACGTTCCCATCTGACCCTGACTACGCTTGCAGCCATTTACATCTGGAATTGAAGTTCATTAAAGCAAAGAAGAGCTACTAAGGTCACGCCAGGCACACCCAATGTTTATTCTAGTCTGTTCTCAGACTAAGTCCTGATGATTTTAATTCAGGGACAGATAAGGAACACAAGTTAATGGTCCTGAACCTTCAAAGACGACAGCCAGGCTGTCCATTCCACTGCTGACAGGCTGATGGGACATTTATTAACAACCCCACAGCTTGCTCCAGCCCTAAGATATTAAATATTTAGACTTTTTCACCCAGGAGGCCCAGAATTCCAAGTTGGAAGGAGGAAGGTGAAAGGGAAGGAGGGGGAAAATGGGTCTTGGAGGTCAAAAAGCAACATTAAAACTGCTGCATTCCTTTGGGGGCAGCTGAGCTACAACTAATGTCAGCTTATCCCCAAATAAAGAGCAGGCAGCAAAGGGAAGAAATGGCCATGGACAGAATGGCTTGAAGGGCAGACTGGATGCTCATATGGAATGAATCCTCTAGTCAGGGTAAAGAGCCCCAGAAGGCAGAACTGGACAGAAAGGAGAATTGAAGGCCAGCAGCCACACCCATAGCGTAAGTACAGAGTCATTCTCCCCAGTGCTGCTTCAAGATTTTCCCTTTAGTCACTGCACAAGACACAGGGGATTAGAAGGGACTCAAAAGAAAACTCATCTTAAGAACCAGTGATGCAGAGAGAAACCTCCTGCCATTCTGCAGTCCCAGTGCTGTACAATAATAGCAATTTCATGCATTAAAAGTTACTGGAAGCGCTAAATAAACCCCGTTCTCTCAGAAGCTTTCTGCACCCCTCCAAAAAAGGGGCTGACAAATCATGCTGCTGACAGCCCCGGCACACAACACGCCCTGTAATCTGCATCCCAGTCTGTGCTGGGGATCCAAAAGCCTTTCGCTGCTATGTGACCATCTATCACACCAAGGAATGTGACAGTGAAGCTGCGTTCAGGTCACACATATTGCTACAGTGCTGTTTCCTTTATGAAACCACCTCCAAAACACAGCTCATCCCTTTGCCTTCCTGGGAAAATCCAGAGGTTATCACATCCCACCACCTTAAGTGATTGTGTCAACTGCAGATAAGGATTAAGAGACTCAATCGGTGCTGAATACCAAAGAAAAACTGAGCCACAAACCCACCACCTTCCCCTGCCTGCTCTGCTCTCACAGGCAGGACCCTAAAAGGCACAAAAGGCTGCTAAAGACAGCAGGAAAATCCCCACTGGGTATTGAAAGGCGACAGCAGAAACAGCTGTCAGCAGCACTGCAAAATGCAGAGAGAAACGTAGAAAGAGCTGACAAAAAATGGTCAATAGCTTCCACGTTAAAACAAACCAAGCCTTCTGAGGTACTTGTTTTTGTAGTTCTACTTGAGAACACCTCGCTCACCTTTTACTTTTGCGCTCCCGATGTGCTAATTGATCACCAGAATTAACTGTATTGGCAGGGTCACAACTATTTTCCTTCAGGAAACCACGGCGGAGCAGCAAAAAGGCTCCATCTGTTACGGAATGCGTGTGGATCTAGAGACCCTCCCCAAAGTCCTTACTCCCTCTGGAACGCCTGGAAAAACCCCTGCGGAATTTGTAAGATAAAAGAAGGGACTGAGAGCAACCTACCTGCAGGAAGCACGGCCTCCCATCGAGAAAGGAATTACCGAGGAGAGCCCAATCGTTCTGGAAAGAGCCATTAAAGCCCAGAAGCCACGGTGTCTGGGAAGAGGGGGGACATCGAGAGGAGGCAGAGGGGCTGGTTCTCCCGGGAGGCAGCCGAGCTTTGTGGGAGGGTGAGGGAGGAGAGGGCTTTGCCTCCAGCAGCCAGCTGCACTGCGCTGAGCTGCATTGCAGGTACCGGGCTCTCGGCTCAGCCTCCCGCAAGTGCGCTCGGTTAAGGGGTTGAGCGTAACCAGATTCGCCTCCTCCTCCTCCTCCTCCTCTTGCTGTTTACCTGTCTCAATCTTCCTTCTCACGAAATGAGAAGTTCAGGCAGTTTTGTTTCATCTCCCCTGAACGAGCTGGTTTTATTTGCCTATTCAATACTCCACTGGGTTGAAAGCCAAGGCTCACGGTGCCGGCGGTCGAACGCTTTCAATACAGGAACGCCGGCAGAATCACGGGGCGTTCAAAGGAAAAAGGAGTTTTCTGAAGCCATTCCAAACCTCCCCGTCCAGAGTTACAAGAAAAAACTTAATCCTTTACGCTTAAAAGTAAGCGAAAAAGCAGGAGGAGGAGTTAAATCCTCTTTGCAAAAGGTGAGCCGAGTATTTTGCCCCGGCAGCGGACACTTCGCGTCGGCCTCCGCCGAGGTCCAAGAGCTACCAGCCATTTCCTGTGCCTGTTTATCCTGCTGGTTTATGTAAGCGACAGGGGAAACAAGGCAGCAACAATGACAGAGCAAGCAGCAACTGGACATTTTCTCTGCCGTGAAGGACTCTTTATTAGCAAGACACTCTGAAGCCGGCCCAGCAGTTTCCAACCAAGAGGTTGAAAGAATTGGATTCACTTGATTATGCATCCAAAATATCTTCACCTCGAAAGCTCCCTGAAGCTTGACCATCCTTTTAACAGGTTAGAGTTGCCACACCTCTTTGTATCAGAGGAGTTGCTAACAACAGGCAGAATTTCCCACCGTAGAGAAGATTTTGCTCCATGTTTGCTCACCCCACAGCTCTGCCCACCCCTGCAACCCACAGCGGGGACAGCAACAGTTATTGGCAGGATCCAAGATTTCAGTCACTTGCTTGTTCCTTATGAAAGGTGTCGAAAGAGTTTGGAACAAGCCACTTTTTGTATTCCCTTGCCAGTTCCCCACGGAATCTCTGGTCTGGCCCAGAGGCTTAAAAGGAAGGTAGAAAATGATTAGGAAGCCTCGACTGCACAATGTGGGTTCTTAGAGTTGCACCGAGTAGATCCAGCAGCCTGAGGAGGATGAGAGGATGGGAGATGACTGCCAGGCTGGTTAGGACAGACAGCACAGGGAAAGACAGTGTTCTTTGGGGGGTGGGACTCGCAGGGGCTTCTTTGCTGCCCTCTATAAATTAACTAGTCCAGCCATCACAACAGCCAAGGCACCACAGGCAGCATCACCACCAGAACTCAGAACTCGTCTTCTCTGCCCTGAGAACTTACAGAACAAAACGCTCAAAGAGAAGTCTTTGGGTCTCCTCTTGAAAAGCATTAAGAGCAACTTCTTCAAAACCCTTATTTTGTACAGGAAACAAGCATTTTTTCCTTGTCCCCAAGGCAGCAGAGGTACCATCCCCACTACCTATCCACCCGCTCTGCGCCGATACCAGAGCAGAGCTCTCCCACCTTCCAGCGTGGCAGGTGGCAGACAGTTAATCCAAGTCATTCCTGTCACACCACTCAGCCTTCTGTTAACATGTGCTAACAGAAAACATCCTCCTCCCTACTCCTCTTCAGCTCAGTTTGCCAGTCTCTTGATACTCAACAGAGATGATGCCTGTCTGTCGGAAATTGCTTTTCCTCAACGATCTTCCAGCCGCCCGCAGCACAGGCTTTATCACCGCTCTCATTCCTGATTTGGGAGCCCAAATTACAGACCTGAAACAGCCCCAAACAGAATTCAAATCAGGGAATCCAAGACCAGTGACGAATCCAGCTCACAGCGTAGGAGACACAGCTAAGAGGAGTGTAACACACCCCGGGGAGTCCTGCTGAAGGAAGTAACCCACTCAACCACCCAGCCAAGAGCTCCCAGGGTAGAGCCACCGCAGCCAGACCTCGTGCTGTTATGGACTCCTTGTTTGCATGCTGGGCCCAGGAAAACCTCATGAAGTTCAAGAAGGTCAAGTGCAAGGTCCTGCACCTGGGTCACGACAACCCCCAGTCCAGGCTGGGGGTGAGGGGATGGAGAGAGCCCTGGGGAGAAGGACC
>WUAM01000217.1:4941831-4951964 GCA_024336885.1 Actenoides hombroni | reverse complement strand
CTCAGCCGCCTTTGCTCCAGTCCCATCAGCACCTCTGCAGCCTCCCCTGGACTCTCTCTAGTAGTTCCTGGTCTCTTGAGCTGTGGAGCCCAAAATTGGGCACAACACTCCAGAAGTGGCTTCACTAGGGCAGAGCAGAGAGGGAGGAGAACCTTCCTAGGCCTGCTGCCACACTCATCTTCATGACCCAGGACACCATTGGCCTTGGTTACACTGAGCACATTGCTGGCTCACAGTGAACTGGTCCACCAGCCTGGCACTAAATTTTAAAGCAGAATAAATGCCCCCAAACTCTGCCCATACATAACTGGTTTATCTGGTCCTTCCTCCCAAGAACTGCCCCTGCCACGCTCTGCATGATTCCTGAAGTTCCTCAGCTGCTTTGTGCCTTCTGCAGCCGTTTATGCACCAGCATAACACGTTAATAAAGCAACCGCAGGGCTGGGGGGGTTATAAACCCTCTGCACCCTCTACAGTGATAATGGGCATCTTTGGGGACCTGCATCCTCCAATTCCATGCAGAGGAAGAGCTGCCAGGGCTTCTCCAGCATGGAAAACACCCCACCAGCTGGGGAGGACATGAAAAAAGCTGCTGTGTGCACAAACCGAGCGTAGTTGTCGCAACTAGGTCAGGTGAGACTGCCGAGCTGCCTCCAAACCCATGATTACAGACAGGCCTTTGAACTCTGACTTCTGCTGGCTTTTTAGAGCTCTAGGTGGAGTCCTTGGCCATAAAGTACGTGCTTTGTCACTTCACGGCCCGCGTCCAGGGGTTTGTGCTCGGCTAACCACGGAAGCCTTGCGTACACAGGCGGGAGCGGAGCTGTGGCACCGCGCGGCTCTAAGGGAGAAAAGAGCAGGATCTTCTGGACTTCCTCTCAGCCAGAGATTTGTTTTGCAACACGAATACCCATCATTTCAACGCTGACGTCTGAGTTGTCCCCTGGTGCTCAGCTCTGCGGAGTCATGGGGGTAAGGAAGGAAAGATTCTGAACTTTGCGGAACAAGCCAAAAGGAAAAAAAAAAACCAAAACCAAACCAAAACCTCTGAAGTTTGCAGTGGAGACTTTTGGTGGTGCCAACAGCCAGGAACATCATTCCATCTTTAATCCAGGCTGCCCATAGGAGAGCCAACTGAATCTGGAAACGAGGGCCATGCTTTTCATGGGGTTTGTATTACCCTGTTTTGAACAGAGCTGAGAGGAGCTTGGCATGAAGCCACCGTCCCAAACAATGTAGGGAAGCATATGTGGTTTGAGAATTACTCAACACCATCTGAGCTTTCAGTTTTTCCTGTCTTTCAATCCAAAAGGTACGAGGGTTCCAGGACTCAGTTTCCTCTACAGTTAGCAGCTCTGCACGGTAATGTTCTCTAAAATTCTTTACCCCTACAGCTGACACATGCAATGCTGTGGCTTCCCTCCAGAAGCTGCTTGGAAGCAAAAAGGATTTAAAAGAAAAAAAAAAAAAAAAAAAAAAGAAAAATAAGAACTCACTGGGATAGTTTAAATGAAGAAAAAAAAAGAAGAAGAAGAAGAAGAGCTCACTGGAAAAGTTTAAAGACAGTTTAATATTAATATTTCTAACACCCGTGGTATCGTTGCTAAAATTGAGCAGGCAGAATTCACACACTGGCTGTTACTGCACATCCAGAAACCACACAATGCCCGGCAGCAAAAGTTGGAGCTGTTCCCACATCAACCCAGAGCACAGGATCTGTGCACAGAAGATCCATCATTTAAACCCCAAACTCTGCCCTAAAATGGGCTCGGAAAGGTGAAGAAATACCCAGCGCTGGCCACTCACCTACAATGAATTCTCCTGCAGCTCTTCAGGCAACTGTGGGAGAGTCCTCTGGATGAGGACACGGTGAAGCCTTGTGTTGGGTGTTGCTGGTACAGTTAAATGCTTCCACTTTCAGCTCACACCTCTGTCCTGGTGTTAGTTACTGCATCAAACTCTAGAGCCAATCTACAGAAAATAGAACCGAGTTGGGTTTTTTTTTCTCAAGTGCAAACTGTATCTGAGTCTTAACATTTTCCTGGCTCCTCAGCACAAAGTGAATAAATTCCTCCGTTCTTCACTATTTCAGTAAAGCACATGGGGAAAAAAATAATTATATTGTGTACTGGGATTTAGTTCTGGTGGATTAGAAGGGGGCTGAGGGAGCAATAATGGATGGCCCCCGTGTTATTTTAATGACAGCCAATATCGGCTTCAGCACAGTGTTGAAGAGTGAGAATAAGTTTTCTCTGAAGCTTCACATCATTCTAAATACATCAGGAAAATAATGAAACTGCCTGTGTGTAACCAGTTGAAATACAGCAGATTCATTTTACTGACTAGCGAGCGAGAAATATGTAAATGCTAAGTTAGGACATTGAAACTTCTACAGGATTTCAGAAAACAAGCCCAAATAATTCGCTCAATTTAGCTACAAACCCCAGAATTCTCTTACACATGGAGATTTCCCTGCTTTCGGCGTTGCTGGGGAGCATTGCTGTTTGAAAATGCCCAAAAGCAGTAACGTGAATGTTGCTTTTTGTGTAGAACAACAGAATTATGGGAGGCACTGGGAAGGCTGCTTGTTTTAAGAACCCTGGAACAGGAAAAAATAAAGAAAGGATCGAAGGCTGTTAAGAACCTGTTGTTTCACTGTACCTTTCTCCTCTCTGTTGAAATCCCACTTCCCCAGTAGTTGCAATTCGGGGACTGCTGGTATACTTTGATCTCTTCCTCCAGCCTGTGTTCTGGAAATCTGATGGAAGGGGTGGAGAATCACAGTGCCAGAGAGAGCTTGGCTCTGCTTAACTCTGGGCTGAGCCTCAGCTAACCGGTATTGGCTCTTCACGCCTCGGTTTGTTGTCAGAGGGCTTTGCAGTGAGAAAAAAAAACAAAACACCTCTTTGTTCTTCTTCAAGAGCAAACTTCTTTCCTGCAATGTACCCAACCATTACCGTAAGCCAAGGGTGGCCGATCTGCTGAGCCGGTCGAGCGCGGTTCCCAAGCCAAGGTGATGTCACGGGAGCAGCAAGAGGGCCATGCTGGCGTGAGAGCGAGGGACAGGCCGAGTCCCCAGCTGCCAAGGACGTGAGCAGGGGCTGCCAAAGCTGATGTCACCGAGCTGTCATGGGCCCCACCTGCACCCCCAGCCCAGCCCCGACTCACAGAGGGCTCCTCCTGTCTGGGAGCTGCTCCCAACCCTCCCCGCCACGTCCGTGGAAGGGAGGTTGGTGGATAGATACTGTGACCTTCATTCTTTGAAGATTTTTTCCTAGGGGGAGAGAGTCCAGAAGGTCAATATCCTTGTACAGACTACTCTGGACAACGCCAACATAACAAAGGTCAACAAGTTGTTCTATGAGCAGCAGAACTCAAGACCCTTGTTTTTCTGCAGATTTTTGCCTTCATTTTTTGCTTCCTTCAGCTATAGGACCCCAGCCTGGCAGCATGCACAGGATGATAAGCCAAGGCTGGGTTCTTTCCCTAGGTGGGGCAATTACTGGAATCTTCTACTCAGAACAAGGGCTTTTCCTGGAACTTGCAGTTGTCTGCCCTATTTGAATTTGTCTGAGACAGCCAGTGAGCCTAGAAATTATTGCAGAGTACTGACAGAAAGTGCACGTGCACAAACCTCAGTTCTTCAGGAAATCAAGCTGGCACTGTCCTTTACTTCCCCCATCAGCTCCACGAGAGCTGGTGCAGTAACCTCTGGAAATAAAACCCATGGCAGCTTTTTACTCTGCTGGAGAAACGGAAAAAATGGAAAATGCAACAAAGCTGCAAAACTCAGCTGGGTGCCCTTCCAGCCTGCACACAGAGATGCCTTTTATCTACCAGGAGCACAGGACTCAAAGAAAAATTGGATTGTAGATCCATTGCAAAAGTTCCTGTGAAAACCAGGAGAATTTAAAAAGTCTGCTCTGCCTTATTTCCTCAGCCCCACATGACAAGGTTTAAGGCAATGACAGGATAATTTAACAACATGAAGGCTCAAATGTGAAGCTAAATATTCTACCTGCTGCCCATCAGCTGGTGGTTCATCAGCAAACTCTTTTGCAGCAGGTTCTAGCTCATCTAGCTGTTGATGCTCATCCAAAGCAGCCAGCACAGCATCACAAAGAGTTAGAAAGAATCCTTTGGTGACACAGCCGTCAAAGAAATATTCTTCTCAAAATCAGCTATCACTAAGAAAGGGGAGGGGAAATAAATAAAGCAGCAAAATCACACCAAGCAGTATGGCTAAAATATTTCACTGAAGTTTACTATTTATCCTTGGAGATAAATTAATGTTAGTAAACAAACACTATACTCACAGGGACTGGCAGTTATAAGGCCTGCAATGCCAACGTTGTGAAACGTATAGATGATATCTGTGGAAAGAATTCCATCCAGGCACTAGAGCAATTCTGTGTTACACAAGTGCACTAGAAGCTGAAACATAAACAGGGAACTAAAACCTCCCTTACTGCATCATTTCTATCTAAACCCTTTGTTCTGCTCTCTCAAATTCTCACGTCCAACATTCATAGATGCATCAGCTTAGTGGTAAAGGAATCAGATTTTCGAGGGATTGATCCTCACCGTTTTCTCAATGCCTGACCCTTTGTAATAAAAAGATCTCAAGAGTAGTTAATTACTTTTTACAAAGGCAGTGAAACTCATTATTTCAGAGAATCACAGAATTTCAGGATATGGGGCTGGAAGGAAGCTGGAAAAGCTTTGCCTTTATCCCCCTCTCCCAATGGGAGGGTCACTCAATGGGTGGCAAATAAACCTTTGAGGATTTTAGGGTCAACAGCTCAGTCCACAATTATTCCCAGTAGGTGTTTGTCTAACCTGTTATTAAACAAAAACCTTTTGAAGTTAAGTTACAGAGTTTGAGGGAGCTGACTGAGAATCCATCTGGAACTGTCTCTTTTTGCGAAGCACAGCTCCATGAACATTATTTTTGCTAAATATAGATCTCCATTGGCTGGGATCCCCACTTGAAGATGTAAAAGTTCAAGGCACACTTCAAAGAAAAAAGCTAATTAGGCAGCCAGCAATAACACCAAAATCACTCCAGGAGAAGACAGCTGGTAGTTTTAGAGCTGACACTTTGAAAGAAGAGCATTTTTTTCCAAGTGTCCAGCTAGAAGAAAAAATAAAGAACCAAAATGGAAAAAAACCCCAACAAATTAGATTTTTTTTATAAATGTGTTTCTAGTTTACATCATTCTAGAACTGGCAACAGGGGATGACAGGTTTTTTTCATGTCTTTCGTGTGGATAGTGGAGCTGTTGGATTTGTTTCTTCTTAGATGTGGTTTTATGGGAATGTATTAATTTCTGAAACTCGATAGCTAAATCTTGCCCCCTGAAAGGTCAGCTGGAAGATGTGCAGAGTGTTCTATCAAGGCATTTTGGGCTAACAAGGAACATAAGCCATGAGGTGAACATCAGGTTTCACAGTGACGTGCAGCTGGGTCGCAGTAACCCTGAACCCATCAAATCTACAAACTGCATCGTGCTGAAGTCTGCAACCATGGTGTGAACTGGGAGCCCTGAGCGATGAGTGCAGCAATGATGTGACCTCATTAACACAGCAGAAAAATTGGAGATGGTGTTTGGATTTCCTCGATCTAGAAGGAAAACGTACGAAAGACTGCATTTGGAGGGGGCAAAAGTAGTCAAACCCATCCTACCTCCCCCAAAAGAGTAAAATGTTTCCTGTGTTATGTTATTTAATAAGGGGATTGTTTAGTCCGAAGAAAAGGAGGCTGAGGGGAGACCTTCTGGCTCTGACAGCTCCTGACAGGAGGGGGGAGCCAGGGGGGGTCGGGCTCTGCTCCCAAGGGACAAGGGACAGCACAAGAGGAACCGGCCTCAAGTTGCCCCAGGGGAGGTTTAGGTTGGACATGAGGAAAAGCTTCTATACCAAGAGAGTTATCAAAAGACTGGAACAGGCTGCCCAGGGAGGTGGTGGAATCACCATTCCTGGATGTATAAAGCCATCTAGATGTGGTGCTTAAGGATATGGGGTAGTAGTGGCCCTGGTAGAGTTAGATAATGGTTGGACTTGATGATCTTCAAGGCCTTTTGGAAAAGCACCATAGTGCTTCTGTGATTCTGGGCTGCAAGCAGGACTCGACCTACACCATTTATTTTGCATCTATGTTTTTGAACCAGAATTCCCAGTAGGTAAACCCTGACCAACCCCATGGCCCTGTGCTCCTTCTTACCCGTTTTAATGTTAGTGATCTTCTACTTAGAAGCTAAAGATGAGCGACGTGGCATCTGCCTGAGGCTTCTGGCAGCCTTGAACAGTGGACACTGACCCCAGGGAACAGCACAGAGCTGAGTCCCTTTCCATCATTTTATTCTCCAAAGTGACCACGCGCTGGGCTGACAAGTGCCTTGCAAGATGGAGAACAGAGAGAGAACACACGAGATAGGGAAGTGGAAAAGAAACAGGAAAAGAGGAAGCAAGGCAGACATGGTCCTTAAATGATGCATTAGGGGAGGGATTAAAGAGATTTTCTTATGAAGCATCAAGTGCAGTGATGAAGTTTCCAATAACATCTGTGACTTTAGAGCAAGATCCTCCCTTTGACCTCCGGGCAAGACTTTATTTTATTGCACCAGGTATTTCTGGGTGAAAAGACTTAACTCTAGATGCTATGTCATAATTATACACAGTTCAGCCCCCTGCATCAAATAATTTTGTTTCTCTGGTTCCAGAACTTTATCCAATCTCCTTCTTACATTACTTTTTTTTCTAATACATAAAAAGACAGAGGCAATTGCACAATCTAAAGGATCTCACTTGTCCAGAAATTAATCTTGATGACAAGCCTTCACGGTGAATGAAGACTAGAAAACACAATAGCAATTCAAATTATGGCTCCATTTGTCTTCACTTATCACCAGGAAATTACAGCAGCATAAAGTCAGACGTGATCCCATCGTTTTAGGCTGCAATCCCACACATAGCTGAGCTGGTGTCAGAGCTAGTTAGACAGAAAGAGAGAGGTCTGGCTCCTGCTCCCCTTGCCCTGAGTGGTCCTGTCCCTCCTGGCAGCAGCAAGCTGTTAGATTAGCTCACCACACCTTGAGGAACCTCACCCATGGCTAGAGTTAAGTCTCAAGTCCTGCCATGGTCTCAAAACAAAGAGGTGAAGTTTCAGTAGACGTTCAGTGTACGTGCTGAAACAAAGCCCAGATAAATGATTAATCAGAGGTTTTGTATTTACTTTCTTAGGAGGACTTTGGAGAGCAGGCACAGCCATAACCATTGACAGTCCACTCTGGATCCAAAAAAGAGATTCAGAAAGAAAACTGAGATATTCAGAGTGAGACAAAACTAAAAGGGAAGCCGATGAATGGGCTTCCTATTTTTTTATTCTATCTGCCTTGCTGGAAGATCATCAGGAATGCTCCTGTGCTGAGAGCAAAGACTGCCTTCTGGTGAGCCTGAAGGGCTCCTCAGGCAGAAGAGATGCTTCTACTTCCAGCATAATGCCCAAAAGAGGATTTTGGCAGGTGGAAAAATAAGGCTGTGCAAACATTAATGCTTGGTCTACCTACCCTGGTCTCACCCATTTCTGCCCCAAAGAACACAAGAACATAGCTCCAAAATAACACCAAAGCAGTTCAGTCAATCTCAGCCGTACCATTACGCAACTTCCCACGTCCCCAGCTACGGGGGAACAGAAAAAGACTCCTGAAATTGAAGAAAGAAAAGTTTGAAAAGGCACAAAGATGGAAAAAAATAAATAAAATAAAAAAATAAAAAAGCAAAGGAAGGCCTGTGCCTGACAGCTGGGCTGAGGGAACTAGAGCTATTGGCAGGTTCCCTCGCAGCGAGCAGGCGGTTCTGCGGGTGGCAGACGGCAGCTTTGGCAGCGCGACGCTGAACTGCTCTTGGACAGCTTCAGGTGCGAGCTGTTGTGACTGGATGCTTCTGCTCTGGTTATCAGTCAGCAAAGCTCAGCATGTTAATTACCAGTTGTGGGAAATGAGCACCTTTTTAACACTTGGGCTTCAAGAGTCTCCTTAGTTTCTTTACACTTGATAAATTCCTGGCACGGAACCTGCACTGCACTGCAGGTGTCTGTTCTCTCGAGGGATCTGCAGTGCTCCATCTAAGGTGGAGGACAGTTTTCTTTCAAGGTGTGCCTGGAAGAGCTCCTCAGGTTTGCTTTTCTCTTTGGACTCCATAAGCTGCTGGTTGCCCGTGAGCATCAACAGTATCATTGTCAAGTGCCCTATTTTCCTTCTGACCACAGTCAGCCAAAACCAGAACAGCAGCAAATGCTGGACACCACTGTGTACAGTCTCCTTCTTGACAGCGAGGCTGGAAGAAAGAAGCAGGATCACTGACTGAAGTATCTGCTACAACCAAACCAAAAAGCATGATATGTGATCAGTCTGTCCCAGCATCACCCCTGGGAAGCCAGTAGCTACAGCAGGGATAAGGAAGGCTCTGGAGACTGAAATTTATGGGTGACAGGCTGCTCTTGGGATCAAAAAAATTGATGGCCAAACCAGTTGTAGGAACACTGGGTCCTTCTGGAACTTGCTTTGTTCCTACTCTGTAGGAAATACCAGCCTGGATCTCCTCCATTTTGTGATCCCAAAAGCAGGCCTGTGTTTAAGGAACTAAATATAGTTCCTCTCCATGAACCTACCACAGCTGAAGAAACAGTTTGAATTCTCCTTGTTTCCAATCCTGGAGGAAAAAGGCTTAGTCTGAATTGCACGGAGAGCAGCTCAGTCTGAGGCTGTACAAAGACTGTGAGGCAGAAAAACCCTTCAAATCCAGAGCAATGAAGTGAAAGTACATTTAAGAAGGGTGGTGGCATGTAGGAACATAGGGGTTTTTTTTCTCTATGGGCAGAACAGAGAAAGAAAAGAGGAAATATAAACCGTCTGTGGGTGAGCAGTTGAGAGCCTATTCAGAATGCAATCTAAGCTTGAAGTTTCAAAACCCGTGGAAAAAAAAAATAGATGGGAATTTATGTTTCCTCCTCATATTTCATTTCCTGAACCACCAGGAGCAGTTTGTACAGGACCAGTGCTTTGCACGGCTGAGATCAGCTACTCCTGATAGAGCCACGTGGACTCCAGCAAAGTATTCACTGTCTTGTGAGATGTATCTGCCAACATGTACGTGTGCCCCAGCCCCTCAGAACCACAGAGAGCGAGCAGCAGGCCACTCTCAAACCACTCCATCCCCAGGGTATGGTCTCTCCCTCTTTCTACAGGGGAGATAAATCAAGATCTTCCATGAATGAGTTTAAGAGACATTTTGCTCGTCAGCTTTGCACAGCCAGCACAAGCTTTTGAAGCTGTAGCCGTTTCTGACACCTTTGAGCCCAATCAAGGCCCGGCAATACAACAAGCAGAACTAACAAGGAACTCGAGTTTGCAAATCAAAGGCATGAAAAACCCCAGCATGCCAAGAAGTAGTTACTTTTTAGATGGAGGCAATGCTAACTTCCAGCTGCTCACTCCTGTTATTTGGTCTCCCGTAATGATTCACAGGGTCCAACTCTGCTACGCTGTGGAGAGGAGGAGAAGGGTTTTAGTGTGGGAAGGCATGTTTGAAAATCAGGTGTCCATACCCCAAGCAGAATCTGTCTTGCACTGTACTGCCAATGGGACTCGTCTTCCTCAAGCTGGAAATCAAAAGCCAAGTGGCCTTAAACGCAAATCCCCCGTGCTATTTCTCTGCTGTCACATTCTGTACCTACTACCTGGTGAAGACACCATGGGCTCCACTCCAAAATGTGCTTAACCTGCAGTACTTGATGACTTCATGAAGTCTCGGGCATGTACTTGAAAGCGAGCACGCGCCTACCTCTGACACTGCCAAGGCCTGGGACACTGTGGAGAAATAGTTTATTCTCCAGACACACTGAGAAAAATCAGGGCACTGGGAAATCTGGGCAGGGAGAGAGCTCAGCTCTCCCCATCGCCTGGGGCTGTCCAGCTGGAGAAGAGCAGCCTGAGAGGGGAGCTGAGCAATGCTCAGCAAGAGCTGAAGAGCCCCTGGGGGGCAAGAGGATGGGGCCAGACTCTGCTCAGTGGTGCCCAGCCACAGGACAAGGGGCACCGGGCACCAACTGGAACCCAGGAGGGTCCATCTGA
>WUAM01000217.1:4918349-4941747 GCA_024336885.1 Actenoides hombroni | reverse complement strand
GAGATTCCCACCCCGGCTGGACACTGCGCTGCTGGGCCCCCTGCTCTGGGTGACCCTGCTGGGTGGAGCAGGGGGGGGACACCAGATGATCCCCAGAGGTCCCTCCCCCCCCAGCCCCACGCTGGGATTCTGCGATCACTCCTGGCTTGAAGCCCCTGGAAGGGAACCAAGTGTCTTTAGGATGTTTACAAGAGCAGTCAGTGTCCATTTGTCAGGCCCCGGCAGCTCTGGCACTCGGCTCCCCTCGGACCCAGCAGAGCAGCCCGCGGCCGCTCCTCACCCTGACCCCGCAGCTCACCCCGGGCCTGCACAAGCGCTGCCTCGGGAAAGCTTTTTTACCCATTTCCCTTCTCTTTTCCATTTCAATCACACCCTGAGGGGTGCCCTAAGGAAGCCCCCAGGCAGGGTCCCGTGCAAAAGCGAACGAGGGGCGGCAGCTCCCCCCACTTGCCCCAGAGAAGCCTCCGGCCGCGGCCCGCCAACCGCTGACCCGCAGCCGGACGCTCCGCCCCCGCCCCGCGGGGCCGCTCTCGCGAGAAGCCGCCGCGCTGGTTCCATATTGGGTCATCTCTGCCCTCGGCGCCTCAGCTCTCGCGAGAGCTGTCGTGACGGGCGATAGGGCCCCGCTGTCGCGACGCGGGGGAGGAGGGGGCCGTTGCCTGGGAGGCGTCTCTTGCGCCCGTCCTACCTGCGCCGGGAGCGGCCCCCCCCCCGCCAGCCCCGCTCGCTGCCTCCTGGGCGGCCCCCGCCTCGCCTCGCCTCGTCTCACGGGGCTGTCCCGCCCACCGCGATCCGGGGGAGGGACGGGGAGGGAGCCGGGAGAGGGACGAGGAGGGAGCCGGGAGAGAAAGGAGGAGGGCGAGGGAGGGGGCGGAAAGGCGGTGACAGAGCCCCCAGAGCCCCGCTGTCCCCCGCGCCCGCCCCCTGAGGTGAGGCGAGGCGAGGCGAAGGCGGGAGGGGGGAGCGCGGCCGGCGGCCAAGGGGAGGGCGTTGCTGTGCAGGGCCGCCCCCGCCCGCGGGAGAAGCGAGGCGAGGAGGAGGAGGAAGGAAGGAAGGAAGGAAGCAGGGAAGAAGCCGCCGTTGCTGCTGCTGGAGGAGGTGGTGGTGGCGGCGGCTTTGGTGCTGCAGCCGCGGGCAGAGCCTCCCCCTCCCGCCGGGCCGGGCGGGGCGGGCTCCGGAGCAGAGATGTCTCAGGAGCGGCCCAAGTTCTACCGGCAAGAGCTGAACAAGACGGTGTGGGAGGTACCGGAGCGCTACCAGAACCTCTCTCCGGTCGGTTCCGGGGCCTACGGCTCCGTCTGGTGAGTACTGAGAGGGGACCGGGACCGGGATGGGGGGGGGGGGGGGTGTCCCGCTGCCCGCTCCCCGACCTCTGCCCCGGGTTGCGGGGACCTTGCAGGGCCGGGCTCCGCGGGGCTGCCGTGTCTTCTGGGGGGTTCCTCTCCCCCAGCTTTCGACCGGCGAGAGGCACTTTTACGCCAGTTCGAAGAGCGGTGCCGCTGGGAAGCCGCAGTCCTGTCTGTGGAATGCGTCGGGGATTGCACCACATGGCAGGTGGCACCGAAACATTTTTGCAGGGGAAGATAATCATGTTCCAACCGCCCCCCCCTCCCCCTCCCCGAATGATCTCATATAGACATATTTCACCGTGGCTTCTTGCAGTTAGTAGGTGGGGGGTGGAGAGGGATGGAGCCTGGCAAGGCCCCCGTAGCTGGCTTTGCGGGGCTGCGGGCCTGGCAGCTCTCGTCCCAGTTTCCTTCTGGACCTAAGGATAGACCGTGTTGGAGGCAATTATATTTTTAACTGGGACCTCTTGATAGACAGGGAGGTGAGAGGGAAAGCTGCAAGGGCTGGTTTTGCATCCCTGACTTGTTAACAGTGGGTTTGGGTTTGCAAGTATCCCCGTTTTCTTGGCGATAGTGAATCAACCCAGGGGAACTTGTTTTATTGCTGTAGAATGACAGAATTACTGCAGTATGCACTGCTTGGGAGAGTAAAGTCCTGGTACGAGACCTGCAGAAACACAGAGAGCTCGAAGATAAGAGCTTAGTTTGTGATGCTTGCCCAATGGGAACACACCATATGACAGGTTGCACGTGCAGAATACACCACTTCCTTCATTTGCAGCTTCTCTGCTGAAGTGTGTTGGATCGTTCAACGTACACTTACCCGGGCTGCATACGTTGATTGAATCTTAAAGCTGAGGTTTTACTTGAATCGGTTGGACATCTAGATTGCAGCAGCTCTGCTTTCATCCAGGAGAGCTGTGTAAAAGCACCCGCAGCTTGCCCTGTCCTTTTGTTAAGAGGCGTCTTCCCCCGGGAATGTTCTGGGTTTTAAGCCTCTGTTCCTCGGCTCTGCCAAAGTGTGAGCAGAATTTTCAAGTGCGGGTGCATAACCATCACACATCTGCTCTGCTGCTGTGTTTGAGCGGGCGTGCTTATTTTTGTCATTGCCGTAACGTGCACGTTTATGTCATGAATATCATTAGGAGGAGGGGTGCATAAGCTCACTCTGCTAGTAAAGAGCAGGAGCTGGTTTGCCTGTGCTGCAGTTCTGAAGAGATAAAGTTCTCAGTTGTTCCTATACTATTATTATGAAAATGTTGCTTAATAAATACAATAAATAACGCGCATTTCTTAAAACTGCTGGGCCTCAAGTATGCAAATGCTTATGTTTCGTAAGAGACACGGGCTGGTCAGTTCTAGTAGCAAGATTAACCAGTGTACTTGCTGATGGATTTTTTCTTAAATAGGTGTAAGAAGGGCCTGGCTGCCACAGCTGATAAATACCCCTGGACGTGCCACGGAGTTAGATAACTCCCCAAATGTAATGGGAAATGAATTTGCTCCGTGCTGTGTCCATTGTATCTTTAAAGTTGCCCCTACACGGTCTAGCCCATTCCTCTTCTGTTTGCCCCCTCCCCACAATCTCCTTTTTTTGCCTGTAAAACTTCCAGGGTTTGTTTGGTTTTTTTTCCACCACTAATAAGTAAGGAGTTTGCATCATGAATTTCCTGTTTTGTTGTTTCCAAAACTTTCAAGGATTGTGCAACCGAGATGAAACAATTTGGTATTGGAAGCGATTTCAGACATGTGGCACGTGAGCCTGAGTGTGGTCACATTAATGGTTTTCTCCCTGGTCTTCTGAAAATAGGTGTCCAAAAAAGATACACTTCAGAAAGACTAGTCATATGGAAATGTCAGAATTAAAAGAAAATAAATGAAAATACAACAAACAACCCCCTTGCGTACACGTGTCGTTTTAAGCTGCTAATGGGGATGCTCAGCATTCAGGATACTCCTGCAGTGATTCTTCCACTCTCTGTCCCTTTAGTGATTTTTCTCCCTGGTAAAAAGTTAACCTGGTTTCATTGGAGACTTTGTGTTTGGAGGACCTTTGTGTTGGGATAATTGCAGGGTTTTAACCACCCTTAAACCGAATGGTTACATAGACTTCCGTGTATTATTACACGAGAATGTCATAAAATGCCTGGTCCTGACAACTAAATAAACACAGCGTTTGAAAACAAGGAATTTCTAGAAAGTGGGGGGGGGGAAATTAATAAAAAAAAAAGAAAAAGAATGAAGCCAGCAGATGAATCATTTAGACTACGTAGCTCTCTGCTGTAGGCTGCTTTAAGTGTCTGATGCGAGTATGACTCGCAACACCCTGATAGAAGAACCTGTTTGTAGTCGGTGGATGGAGAGAGGCATTTTCTGCAGGCAGTTTAAGGCACGTGCTTGAACTTCCAGCAAAGATTCCCGTGTGTTCTGAACTAGTGTGCGTGTTCAAGCAGCCGACTTGGGTAATTTTCAAGATCTGTATTTCAAAACCTGGAAGTGTCTGGGGGTACCAGTAGGGATTCGGGTCCAGAGCTTCGAGAAGCGTCGGTGTGTCTCCTCAGATGGATCAGTACTCAGTCGTGGAGCAATTGCTGTGGCATCTGTTGTGTGAAACCCTCTTTTTTTTTTCATTTCTTCTTGCAACAGTTTTGTCTACTCCTCTAACAGAGTCTTTTTTGCATGAGCAGGGCTTTGTAGCCAGGTCTGCCCCGGAACGCGTGTGGGTTCCTGAGGCATCAGCAGAGGGCCCTGGATCCTGCAGCATCTTGCAGTGGGAAGTTGCTGAAGGGAGCTGGGAGAGGTGGGTGACTCAGAGCTCAGCCAGAGGATCACTTCTTTGTGTCTGCTGGAGGGAAGTCTCAGCAACTGATGTGACTTTAACCAGCTCCAAGCGCAGCACAGGGGTGTTGTGACCATCAGTTCCTGCAGTGCTGTGAAGGCAGACTCAGGGTACCCTTAGGAGTTTACTGCTGTATTTTTTTCAGCATTTCCTTGTGTCTTCTCTTCACACCTTTGTAAAAGAAGCTTTTTTTGGTTTAATTTCTTTGCGGTCTTTCTGTATTTCTTTGCAACAGCCAAGACTTACTCTTCCTCAGGCTCTTGCATAGGAATATTTTGGCTTTTTTTGTGGTTTGTAGACTGTCAGATTACATAGCCCTTCCAAAACCTGTGATTTCCTCCTGTTTCAACCCACAGTGACTCTGAAATTCCTGGGTATTATGAAGATCCTGAGATAATTCTCCTCTTTTTAATCTAGCAGAGAAACACCACGGATTTAAGAACTATTAAAACACGAACCTGCAGAGGAAGCCAAGTAACAACACTAAATATCACCTTTGCAGGAACAGGTTTTTATTGCAGCTTTCTTAGATGCAGAAGCCTCCGTAGCAGAGGAGAAGTAAGATTTACAGCTTGTGGGAGGGTAACTGGTTGAAATGGGTGTACAGACTCAGAGCAACTGCTGTTAAGGATAACCTATCAGGTACCAAGAATGGTGTTGGGTTTTTTTTTTCCCCTGTCTATAACTAGGGCTGCATAAATTAAATCCAAAGGTAGCACCAAAGAGAGTCGTTTAGCTTAGGTGTTTGCACAGGCAGCAGTGGCAAGCAGCAAATCAGTCTTAGCACAAAAATGTAACATTCTGATTATCCAGTGTTTAAATAAACTGCACTCGTAAGCGATTTTTGTGCGTACTTCAGTGCCTCGGGCCGCTTCAAACACCGCTTGGAAGAAGTTGGATCACTGGATGGGGTCTCTGAAGTAATTGTTTTATTCTTGATCTTAGGGTCTGGATTCAGCTCAGGTTAGCTCAGACCTGCAGCTTTAGCTCGCTCGGGGTGAGGTGGCTGCACTTGGTGTGCCATCCTAAGAGGTTTCAAACCCGCGGAAGCTGCGATAAATGCCCAATTTCTGCTGATCTTGTTTTAAAAGGGGATTTAAAACCGTGGATCGTGCACATTTCTTTTTTTTTTTCCTCCCCGATCGGGCGCTTTTAGCTGCGGTACCATCAGGGTAATGCAGCTGGTTTAAGTCTGTGATGAAAGCCAGCTTAGTGTGCCTTAAACCATTCTCCAGCACGGCAGCTGTTGTGCCGCTCTGCGTCCCGCGCTCGTGAAGAACCATTAGGCAGATCTCTGTACTGGCAGAGAATGACTCAGCCTGCCTTTATTGGTAGGGAAATAGTCTTTAGGCCTCAAATATGACCCACCTTAGACTTCTTCTGACTTCAAGGTTAACTCTAGGTGGTGCATGTGCAGCAATACAGAATTTTCTTGCTTGCTCACGGTGTCACCGTGCTGGTTAAAGAGTGTTGCTGGTTGTGGTTCTACCTCAGAGCGATGGCTCGACCCCAGAATTGGCATTAAAAATAAGGGGAAACTGAATTTCTGGTGGAAGTTGGGTGGCTCTGAAGTCTTCTCTAAAGAGCATCTTGTGGAAAAGAAGAGAGCAAGCTGCCTGTGTGTCTGTGAAGGTGGTTAATGGGCAGGGGATCCCCTTCTCCTTGGGGTGAAAGAAGTACTGGGATGTGCTGCCTTTTGTCCCCAAGACATCTGAAAGCTTGTCGAGATTCATGACTGATTTGCAACAGCATGTGCTGAATTATGGTGACTAACCTTATTTCTGCTCTAAGTCCTAGAAAACACCTTGAGTAGCGTTAAAAGGTTGTTGTATAATTGCAACCTGAGTTAGTTATGTTTGCACATTGCAAAATGAAGGTGAAGCCTAAAAAAAATTCTGCGTTTCGTGAAGTGTTGCAGCTTAAATATCCATATTCTGGTGGAGTGTGAAAACTTGCTGGCTGGAAACCAGGATTAAAAAAAAAATGAACGCTTAACAGCTTCTCTTGTCTGTCCGTGCTGAGGGAGGGGTGACGGGTGACTCCTGGGTGCAAGGGGCTGATAACAGGCTGTCCCTGGGACAGTGGGGAGGGAGCTGGAGTGATGTCCCCATCCCTGGCACCATTGCAGGGGAGGTTGGCCGGGGCTCTGAGCACCCTGCTCTGGGTGCAGATGGCCCTGCTCCCTGCAGGGGGGTTGGACCAGATGAGCTTTAAGGTCCCTTCCCACCCAAACCAGTGTCTGACTCCTGTGGCAGTTTGGTGCTGCAGTGATCTCTTGCCCAGCTGTATTTCCCTGTCTCTTCCCGAGAGCTCTCTGCAGTTGTGCTCATTGCCCCTCCATGAAGGAGGAGATGCTCTTCTTTCACCACACACACAAGTTCTGCCAGCTCCTTGCAGGACCTGGAGGAAGGTTCATTGTTCCTCCAAACAAACTTGTATTTTCTTTTCCATTTCTCATAAACCTCCTCTATCAAGTTCCTTGGAAATGGAGTGGCTTTGAGCTAAGGAGCCTTTCTGCAAGTTAATTCCAGTTAGTTCCTTGAAAAATTACCAACAGCTACATTTATTGCAGGGAGGGGGGGGGGGGGGGAGGGTCGTGTGGGCTGTTGTGGGTTTGTCCTACTTTAGTGATTAATTGGTTTCAAACTTCTTGTTAGTGAAGCTGCTTCACACTTCACGTGTATAAACGTATAACTTTTCTTTTCACTTGATGATTATCAAGGACTAGTATGTGCTTGCTTGTAAATGGAAGCAGGAGTTCACCCTGAATCAATATGCAGTAGGAAAATAAACAAATAAAGTCCTCCTCTGACTTTCTCCATTCCAGACTCTCCCTTGTTTGCTCTCTTGAATCAAGTGTAACCTCGATTTCACATCCTCTCTTTCTCCTCCTCCTTCCTTTTTTTGACAAACCAGAGCTGGTTTGGATAAGAACATCAAAGAAGAGAGGGGAGTCATTTAGTTCACAGCTAAATACCTGCATTTCTGTAGTTCCTCAGAGATAAGCCCTAAGCTCTGGAGAATTTTAGGCAGTGCATCAGGAATTTAACATCGTTCTTCACATGTGAAGTTTTTTTTTGGTTGTTTCCAAAGCATCAGGATTTTGCTTCTTACTATTATGAGTAAATAGGTTGTAACAGGACTTACTTCAAAAGGTGATTTTACAGGACAAATTATCAAATATATATATATATGAATGTACAAAACAGGGTGGAGTTGGTCTTCGTGGGTTCTAAGAAACAACATTAGTTATATGTACGGGTTTTATGTACAGATTCCTGCTAGAGGTACAAGTTTTAGTAATGCACAGCTAAGTACCACGTAGGTGATTTACCAGAGGGGTTTGAGTTCAGCTTCTGTGGCAATCGCCAACCATGCCAGTTGATTTTATTAAGCACAGGCCTTGGATTTTTCTATGGACTCAAACCATAAAAGATAGTATCTCCAGCATAGCATTTTTGTCGTGACGCGTGGTGTATGAAAACATGTTTGGGAATGCAGATAATATTTATTATTTATTTTAAGTACTCTTCCTCCCTCCATAATTTACGGCCATATTTACATTTAAGAGCACAGCTGGTTTTAGACAGAAAAAATTACCTTTTTTTTTTACCTACAGAATTTCCCTTTGTGAACGAGACTCATCTTTTACACATTCCCTGTAGAAACCAACAGCTGTGGTAAATAAGTGGGGAATTTTGGGTGGGGGTGCAGGTTGTGGACCAGGATACCTGGGGAATTCTTTTCAGTGGAGAAAGGCGGTTGCCTCTGACTCAGTCTCCGGAAAGCTGCCGTCTGGAGTTGCCAAGTGGGGGTTTGAAGGTGTTTAGAAAGAACTCATTTGGATCATTTGATTCTCCTTTCTGGTAGCTCTGCCTTTGACACAAAAACTGGGTTGCGCGTGGCCGTGAAGAAGCTGTCCCGACCGTTTCAGTCCATCATCCATGCCAAGAGGACCTACCGGGAGCTGCGGCTGCTGAAGCACATGAAGCATGAAAATGTAAGTTGAAGGAGATGATGTGAAAAGCTGGTTCATCTAAAGTTGGACTCTCCCCTGACCATCCATCAATAGCTGCATTTAAGGATCATCTTGTGTACCTTTTTTCCCCTAGCACTAAATACAAAGCTTGCAGTAGTCCAAGGGTTTATAGTTGTAGAAAAGCATACAGATAAAAAAAAAACCAAACCCAAACAAAACCCCCCAAACAGACACATAATCAATTTTCTATTAAATATCTTCATATTTCCTAGAATAATCTGGAAATTACCACTTAGCAGCCAGCAGCTGCTGTCCCCTAAATACTCCCGGGGGGTTTCAGTGGGGGTAACACAGTTGGAACTTGTGATGCATGAGGCCCCAATTCTTCTTCAGTGCCTCGGTGCACTCCCATTGTCTCCGTGGCAGTGTTATCATTTGATCCTGTTTAATACCCAGCCCCTGGAGATTTTTCTGGGCCTTTTTTTCACAGCTGAAACAGTCTCTGAACGGGCAAGCTTCGAATATCTGTTGCCAAAAATAAATAAATAAATGAAATAATCAGCATATCAATCCATTTTGGCAAAGCTAATAAGGTTAAGCACAGCAAACGAGATTGTGAGTGGTGCTACAGCAGCTCCCTGTCTGGCATTCGTTAATATTTTGGATTGCAAAGAGCCCGTGTAGCTTTAAGAGTAAGGGATAAAAGGAAGTTAAGTTGTTTCTCTATAGAAATATTTCTTATCGCTTCATCGTTCCGTCTTCTGTCTGTGGGAAGTTTATCTAGGTTGTGGTTTTTCAAATCCTGCAGACACAGAGATGTTCAGAGCAGGCTGATTAGTGCTGGTGTCTTGAACTCCTCAGATCTCGGTTCGGAAGGAAGCCGCTTGGTTTGTCGTGGCACGGAACGCACCAGCACATCTGGAAGGTGTGGTGGCTTAAGGGGCTTGAGCACAGCGTGGTTTTCTACACCCTCGTGTCTCACCTGGTTCACGATGATCCTGAGCATGAAAATGCACCTGGCAGAGCACTCGAGTGTCTCTGCCTCCTGCTTTCAGTTCCGAGAGACCTCGTTAGCTCGCGGAAAGCGCGGCGCCGAGCAGATGGGAGAGCGAGGGGGGTGGTTGTCATAGGAAGAAATTAATAAGCTCTGTGACATCCTGAAATGCTGGAGGGAAAAGCGAAAGGTTAGGAGGTGGATTCTGAACCTGCTGCTGTTCACGCTTCCTTAGAAGCGAGTCGGTGATGCGCTGCAGCAGAACGCTGCTCGGTGTTTGTGAAACTCCATGCTAGGTGTGGGTAGTTTTGGCACCGTGCTTCAGAGCCTGGCCAGATAAAAGTGATAAATGGAAGAAGCCTGAAGTCTAGACAGAAAAAGTCAGGGGTTTTTTTTTTTAATCTTTCCATGCCGAGCTGGATGGATAATGTTGAATTTTTCTCTCAAAGCTGATATGGAAAGTCCGCTGGAGAAAGAAACCATGAGCATGGGAATTGGTATACAGGGTGGATGTGAATGTTTGGGTTTGAAGGTGTCTGTCCAGAAATGGAGTTGCTGTGATCTGTATCAAGAGGCAGAAAGTGCTTTTTCTCTTCAGTTTCCTCAATAAAACATAATCTATAATGTATCACGTAGATTAGACAGAGGCTTTTATTTCCTTGCTTTCCTCCAAAAAAAATATTCTAGGTTCCCCAAAGTTATTGTCTCTAATTCCCTGCTGAAAGGTAACTCAGTTGAGTCTGACATCCTTGACAAGTGCAAATAATGAGATAAAAAGGATGGGGTAAAAAGGCTGGAACACGGGAACCCATCTCTGGGTTTTGTTTGCACACTTGAGCCGTTGCTGGAGTTGCTGAGATGTGTGTGATGCTTGAGTAGTTGAGACAAGGGAGATGGGGACTTGAAAAGGGAAGGGGTTGTTGTTTCTTTTTTGGAGGTGGATGCAGAGAACCTGTCTCTTTTTATCATATATTCATAAAATAATATTTTATTTGCTGTTAAGAGAAGGAAAAATAAGATTGAAAAGCCTATTTCAGTGAAAAATAGAATAAACTCTCAACCAGATCCATTTTTTTAGTTGTTTTTTTAGAAATGCTGTGAACACCTTAGATGATCATATGGTATATTTCTTCTTTTCCCTACAGTAACACGTGCATATCCTTTTTCTCTCCCCTGATATAACAGTTCAGCTGTAAAATGAGAGGTGCAGGAGCTGCTCTTTGGACAGAAATTACAAGTGAGGGCGTGAAGCTGTGAAAATCAGGTCCTCACTGCACAGTTTCCTGACTGATTTTTCTGGTGTAGTCACCATTATTCATTGCTTGTGGTACAGCTCCTTGAATATTTCCAGCCATTACTCAGTACAAGTGAAACAAATAGTCTCCCATTGCTGATTTCAGTAGGTAGTCAGCAGTACAACTGAGAATTGAGCAGGAAGCAAACAGTTTTGTCTGGTGGTTGGGGTTTTTTTTCCTCTCATTTGTTTCTCTCATCCATTTATTTCCTCAACAAATTTCAGCTGGTTTTTGTAATAAGCTCTTCCAAACCAGTGTTTACACCAGCCTTTTGTTCTGGATTCTCTTGGATGCTTTGAGTGGCTGGCTGGTGTGGAAAGACAGCTGTGTGTTTTTAACCTGAATTGTTTACATTTTTGTTGACACAAGAATTGAGCCTTCGTTTCTGATCTCGTACGAACGCTAATTTGTCTACATCTGAATGATTCATGTAGTTGGAAAGGAAACATCTACTGGAGTGAGTAGATTCTGTTCCACAAAGGGTTTCAGTAACTGTGTCGTATTATTCTACAAATGTATTTCACAGCTTTTTTCACTCTACCATTCTCTTTCTAGGTGATTGGCTTGTTGGATGTGTTCACCCCTGCAAAGTCACTAGAAGAATTCAATGATGTGTAGGTAACTTCTCTGAAGACTGCAACAAAACAGCTTCTGTGTCTTCCTTGCATCTCCTAGATGACTATAGAAATATTTGCCCCCTTGATTTGTCTGCCATCCTTCTCAAACCATTCTGAATCCCAACACGAGAGATACAAGGGCATCCTAAACTTATTGGACTCGTCAAACTTGTCTGCTTGTGGCTTCTTGAGCAGTGCTGTAGGAACCCGTGTACTAATCTGCTGCATTGTTTAGTGCCATGAGCTGTGTTTCGTTTGGCACCACGCTTTGGGACGCTCGGCCTTGCTACTGGAGCTTCCTAGGGATTTTTTTCTCCTAACCCTGGGATTGCTTCACAGCCGCTGTGTTTCTTTTTGATCCTAGGTACTTGGTGACACACCTTATGGGAGCAGATCTGAACAACATTGTGAAATGCCAGAAACTCACCGATGACCACGTGCAGTTCCTCATCTACCAGATTCTTCGGGGGCTGAAGGTACTTGCACCCGTCCTACCTGAATGGTGGTAGCTCATCAGTGGGAGAGAAGGTTCTAGATGAGTGTCATATCCTCAGAGATTCCCAGCAGTACACAGTGGGGCTGCTCTAACTTCCCTCACGTAGCATAGGACAACCTGTTGTTATTTTTCCTTCCCCTCGTACCTTTTTTGGAGCTCTGTATCAGTCCACTATATATCTTTTAAGAAGCTATTTCTATGTGTTCCCGTGGGCAGAGTCTGGAAAATTAGGAACT
The DNA here is from genome assembly GCA_024336885.1 of Actenoides hombroni. Classification (NCBI taxonomy): domain Eukaryota; kingdom Metazoa; phylum Chordata; class Aves; order Coraciiformes; family Alcedinidae; genus Actenoides; species Actenoides hombroni. Next base: position 4,929,945 of record WUAM01000217.1, on the reverse strand, counting down.
CTGTTACCCTCTAATCTCCTCTGACTGAGTGTCTTCCATCTCTTCCGTTTTGTGTGGTTGTGGTGTTCCTCTCCTGGGTGTTCTGGAGGAGAGCACCTGCCTCCTCGAAACCCAGAGACGCGCACTCGAGCTGTGGGGTTTGAGGTGTGTGGGATGGGGTAGGGCAGTGCTGCCTGGAGAGGAAATGAGAAGGAGCCTGCTTGGACTGGCATATAAAATTTGTCTTCTTGCTTTACAGTACATCCATTCGGCTGACATAATACACCGGGTGAGTATTGACCCTGAGATAAGCCCTACATTTATCCTGAGATTTCTTCCTGTGCTGAGGAAACACCTCTTAACAATATGTAACATGGAATCTTCCTGGGTAGCACCAAGAGAAACAAGAAGGAATTTTCTGAGAATTATTCTGATGAAACATGGGAAGTGCTTGTCAGTATCCTTAGTTTCTATTCCTGCCTACGTCTGGCTTGTGCCTTTGTGAAATAGGTTCTCTGTGTGTTAAATACACATCTAGAGCAGTGGTGTTGCCAGAAGCCTTTATGCTTTTTTGCTTCAGTGTGACACCAGAAGACAGAGCTGACTCTGGGATCGAGTAGTGTTCCCCAATATGGAGAGTTGATATTTACAGCCAGTTAGAATCTATTTTCCATCTGCATTTACATTTTTATTTACCTTAGGCTTTGGAAACAACATGTATACTGCTGTTAATGCTGATGTTGTTTAATTTTCTAGGATTTAAAGCCTAGTAACCTAGCTGTAAATGAAGACTGCGAGCTGAAGGTAATGTAGTCACAAGGTCCGAGTGGTCTGACTGTGATTTGAGTGAGTGCCTTGTGGATGTCCCTGGGAATTGAAGGGACAGAATAATTCTTTATGAAAGTACTCCTGTGGCCCAAAGTAACAATGTCCTTCCCAGCTGTAAAAGGCTGTAAGGGTGTTTTTTCCTGAGTCTGTTCCTGTGTTTTTTAATGAATCATTGTGAAAGTGAAGAGTTAACAGCTTTAGTGTGGGTTTAGTTGGTTTAGAGTCAAGATATCCAGAGGTAATTCTGATTGCTGGGCCCTACCTGTTCTAGGCTGGTGTCTTTTAGTGGGTTGTGAAATTCAGTTTCATCATCTGCCTTTGCAGTTGCACCACCTCCTCTCCACCCGATCCCAACAACTGCCTGGTGATTTGCACTAACTGGTTTGCACGTTTCCACGGCAGTAGTTGGTGAATGTCTTTTCTCTTCTGTAGATCCTGGACTTTGGCTTGGCCCGACACACGGACGATGAGATGACCGGGTACGTGGCTACCCGGTGGTACAGGGCCCCCGAGATCATGCTGAACTGGATGCACTACAACCAGACAGGTAACACACAGTTTAACTAGCACGAGGGCTTTTCAGTTCCTCAGTTGTGGGGAAAAGTTGTCCTGGGTAGGTGCTCATTCCATCCCTTAAGTTGGTAATTACACTCGGTAAGAGCGATTAGAAGAAGGAAGGCATAGAGTTGGTGTTTGCACCACGAGTCTGCCAGGTGTCTGGTTAGGATCATTGCAGCAGCGTTCACAAGGCTTCTTCCAACTCGAACCTTGGACATTGCAATCAGCAAAATATTGTCAGTATTTATCCCTAATTTTTCCTACCACACTGGTTTTTAAAGTGAGTGGAATGTACCTGGATGAGAAGAAGGGGCGTTTCTAGGAAGCTGCTGGAAAAACATCTGGAGTTAGGGTGTGAAGAAATGCTAAAAACTATATAAATTCCCCTTCTTTTTTTTCTCTTCTTAACCACTTCACAGTTACATCTTCCTCCCAATTCCCAGCATCTTCTCAGCAACACACTGTGCTTCCCTACAGCCCTTCCAGATCAGGCACAGAGGAGAAAAGCAAATGCTGAGCACAGTTCTTTTACAGGAGAACATATGGCTCAGAGCAAAGAAAGTGCTGCTCTGCCTTCAAACTTTACTTTCTCTTTTTTCCTCTTTTCCTCTTGCCTGTACATGGGCTTGTCCTGTATTTGTGGTGTGATAGTTGGTGGTTGTTTGGGTAGCATTTATGTAAGGCCATAGGCAAATTAATTCCTCAGAGCTGTCTCAGATAGGTTCCTCCCTCTCCAATTGTGCAGACTCCCTGCCAGCTCTGACGTTCAGTGCATGTTCTGCCCTGGAAGGGAAATTTACCTCATCTAGAATTCTGTTACCTGGACAAGTCTTAAAACGCTGTAGTTACTGAGCAGCATCAGCTTGCAACGTATCTCAGGCCGTTTCAACTTTAATCTTAGTTTTAGTGATTCTGTTGAGACTGCATTTTTCTGCATTACGTTTTGTTTTCTGTTTTATTTTGTTCAGTTGATATTTGGTCAGTGGGATGCATTATGGCTGAACTGTTGACTGGAAGAACGTTGTTCCCCGGTACAGACCGTATCCTTTAACAGCAATGTCTTTTCTGAAATGGCAGTTAGAGATCTTCACTTTCACATACTTCACGAGAAGAGAAGTTTTGGGCTTTGCTTGTGGGGCTTTTTTTGGTTTGTTTTTGCAATTAATGGCTTTTGACTCACAGTACGTTGAGGTGAGTTCTTGATTTTGCTGCATGTGAAACAATCCCGGTGTGCAAGAAGGCAAATCTAGTCCTCTTCATTAGCATCCCTAGAATCACTTGTGTTAGTTGTTTCTGGAGCTATTTTCCTTTAAGTTTATTTAAATTCATTGCTCTTTGAGTTTGTAGAAAATCCCTGCATGGAGTAGGCTGGCTGCTCAGAATCCTCTTGCCCTGCAGGTTTCTAGGGAAGGTGAAGCAGCCCTCCTGACCTCTTGGCTGCCTCCTGGTGAAATGCTCTGAAAGCAGTGGGTTTATTTTGATGATTTGTATTAATTTATTAGTGTTTGTACCTGTTAATTCAAAGCTGTTGGCATCTGATGAAAAGAAAACTAGTGTTGGAAGTGGCCTTGGGTGTACGGTTACTTCTGGAAAGTAATCTGGATTCCACAGCTTTTCAGGGGTGCTTTCGTTCCCGTTTTGACCCAGTTTCACCTCCCTTTTCCACGTGCTTTAACTTGATCCTTTTTCCTCCTTTTCTGCCTGTCTCCATCTCATAATCTCTCTCCAGATTTGTCGAACTTGCTGTGCTCTGCTGTTTAGTCATCTCTGCTCTATTTTTCTGTTGTCAGAGACAGAAGCAGAACTAACACCACAGTGACTTAGAAGCTAGAAAAAAAGCTGCCAGATTTCTAGCCACTAATTTAGCAGCTAGAATTTGGTTTGAGCAGATTTCTTTCATTTGAAGCAATAAGAGAAACCAAGAATTGTTGATTCAAACAAAGCAAAAGTCTTTAAGCCATTATTGGACCCTAGTGACAGTGACAATTTAGGTTTTAAAGAACTCTTGATGCTTGCAAATAAAATACTTGCTAATAGGATTTGCAGTCTGCAAGAAATGCTTTGTGATGAATTGTACAAAACAATTTATCTGCCATTCCTGGGAAGTTTTTTTTTTTCCTTCCCCCTCCAAGCTGTGAATTATAGCCAGTAATATCCACAATGCATAATAAAATTTACTTTTTAGGATCTAAATTGTTTGCTTTGTCATATTAAGGTACTTTATTAATTTCCATCTCCCAGCAGACGCTTCCGATTCTTTCCCTTAAACTGCTCAATTTCAAGCCAAATCCTTTCCAGCTGCAGATAACACTTTGTTGTACTGTAGTTCTTCCAGCTTGTGTGTGGTTCCCTACTGTAAATAACATCCGTGCTGTTTGATCGTGGGGTTGGAGCTCTAAGGGCAGCAGGGGTTGTGGTTATGAGCCTTGTTCGTGCACATGACACTTATCCAGGGACCCAGAAAGGCCCTGAGCTGCCAGCTTGTGCTCCAGCTTTCCTAATAGCTAATGACAGAGAGCACAAATAAGATAGTGATGGGTTCTAGCTTCTTCCTGCCATGCAAGGCTCTTGGAAATCATTCCAGGTGGGTGGTTTGTGGAGACAGTTTTAGGTGTTTTCCAGCTGTAGACCCTGTTGGGTACTTCTGGGCTCTGAATAGTTTCTTGGTACCCTCAGGTTTCGTGTCACTGTGCAGGTGCTGACTTACTGACTCTGCAATTAATGTTGACGTGCTTAATTGAAGGTGTATTTACCATCCTTCTAGTAGCCAAGGGTATAGTTTATCCAAACCCACTTTGCAATGTGACTGTGTTCTGTGTGTTCAGCAACTGCTCCCGTTCAGCTGACAGTTTGACATTCTTCTTGCTTTTTGGTCTCAAGACATTCATTTTCTCAACTATATAGATATATATGAAATAAATAGTGACAGACTAGGGAATACCTTCACAGGGTGGTCACCTTCTTGGTCTCTGGTTTGAAATATCAGTCCCTTTCCCCAAGGATTTAGCAGAAATGGTGTGATGTTGTTTACAGTCCATCAGGTATTTCTATACACAGCCTGGAGATGCATATTCCTTGTAAGGGGCTTCAGTGCAGGCAAGAAGCTGCACAGGAATGAATCTGGTAAGTAAGAAAGTTCTACTCTGAGATCCTCAATACTGCCTGTGTGATCATGCCACTGATAAACTAATGCTGAATTGAATTTTAATTTCTGAAGGTTCTAATCTGTAGAGATTCTGGACATGGGTGTCATCAACTTGAACCAAGAACTGTAGATTTTCTTTAAAAAAAAATAATGTGGGCTTAGCTCTGCAGGATTGTTACAATATTCCTGACTTTCAATGGAAACCAATCAAATTATTCCTAATCTATGGGTTGGAAATATTCAGATTTCTAATATTGGCAAAATCTCTCCTGGGAGGTGGAGAAGGGGAGCAAGGTTGTGGGCATGAGTGATTCAAAGACCAAAAAAAGAGAGGTAATGAAAATCAGAGTGCTTTGGGATGTTACCATGAGGCGTAGCTCAAGGCTCGCTTGTTGTTGTTATTGTTTCTGTCTTATGCTAAGATCAGTTTCTGTTAAACATGTATATTCTTAGATTGATGTATTTTATTTTTTTACAGCTCTTGTAAAGTGAATGATTCATCCAAAAAAAAAAAAAAAGCAGGGGAGTTGACTTTGACCATTTGCCTTGCATAAAATGACATAAAGTACAAATGAGGCTCTCTACTGTTTTGTCCTAGTTTAGCCAACGTTCGCTGTGTTTTAAGTTGACTGTATTCCCTTTAAACTCCCAAAGAGGGTTTTTATTACTGCTTTGATTCGCTAGTACCAGACTTCCACAGTAACTAACCAGCCTGAAATGACATCTTCTGGTTTTTCTTGCTTGTGGTGGCAGCTTAAAACGACTTCTGACCTCTGCTTTGCCTGGGTAAGCTGTGCCCTCCGCGGTGCCCGCGATCGCGGGCGCTTCTCTGGGTTTCATTGTCCCTGCGACGCGACGTCGGGGGTCCCTTGGTGACAGCACCGGGGCTTTGCATGCTGCTCTTTCCTTCTCCGTGCACGTGCGCTTGGTTTTGGTTTGGTTTTTCCTTTTGCTTTCTATTTACTAAGTCTTTTCCTTGTCTTTAATCACTTATGGCTCCTTCCTCGGGGATGTGACGGTTCGACCGAACGCTGCGGCCCTGCAGGTTGTAGGTAGCAGGCCCAAAGCTAGAAGCAGGGGCTGGGATCTGACCTGCTGCTGGCCAGCTACACACCCACTGGTTTATCTCAGAAGTCACTGAAGCAGATGACACAAGTGTCTCCCAGTAGCAGTTTGCCCTGGGAAAAGAGCTGACGGCCAATGGGGCAGAGCTGGTGTTGGCACTCGTGGTGCACGTGGTTTTAAACACTCTTAGAAGAAATTCAATACTTAACCTGAGGTGCTGCTTGGTAGTTGAGAGGTAGGTCAGCCGTCCGAAATGTGCACGAGTGTTTCTTGCACAAGGAGGGAGAGGGGGTAAGGGCTGTTTTAGATGGCACTGAGGAAAAACCAGTTTAAAAGAGCTCCTGGTGCTTAGCGTGGCACCTTCTGCTAATTCTCCTGCACCGGTGGGCACAGGGATTTCGTTTGAAGGGTTGACAATTAAGAGTTGGCAATGCAGGGGCTGAGCTAAACCCAGCGAGGTGCTCGGCTCACTCTCAGCTTTCCAGTGTTTAAGTAGATGGGAGCTGGCCAAGCAACTTGAGAAGTGAGAAATGAGTTCAGCTGTTCTGACAAAGTGCTATTGCCAGGGCTTTTAATTCATTTCGTATGGAAAAACTTTAGACCAAAGTTTACATCTCAAGATTAAGGGTTTAGCAGAGTGTTGGTGATTTCCTTCACGGTTTGCCAGTATTGCAGGAACTCTGAGGCTTTTTTCTTGGAAAAGAACCCCAACAAAACAATCCAACCAACCAACCGAAAACAACCAACCAAAAAACCCCAACCCCTAAAACCATCAGACAGTTTTGGGAGTTCTTAAAAGTACTCGAATTAAAAGATATTCTAACAAGGAATTGTAACTGTAGCTTAAAACATCAGGAAGGTGTTGATCCTGGAAAAAAACCCCACTGTCTAGTAAGTAGACTACTTTTATTGAAAGGAAAATGTGTGATTAGTTGGATATAATTTTAAGGGCAGATATAACTATTGCAGGCAGCCTGAAATGAGGAGCAGGTTTTCAGGGGCAGCATGGCTGGGAATTCTGAGAAGAAGGAAGATTATGCTCTCCATGCTTTTTAAAAGCTACTTTGTCTCCTTACCATCATCAGTTTTAGATGTAAAACCAGGCGTTCAGTGGATAGTTTTCTTTTTTCTTTTCCCTCAAGTGATGCCAAATACTTTTTTTTTTTTTTCCTGCCACATTAAAGAGGACAGCCCGGGTTGGTCTGTGGCCTGGTGGAAGCTCTGTGCTGGATGAACCATCCTTCTGCAGCATTAGATCCTGAGAGCATTCTGCATAGAGCTGGCCAACTCCAGCCCGTGCTCTGCTTCTCTCAGCAGCTCTGGAAGGTCTGTAGGGTGAAGGGAGATAGACCCAGGGTGACTTCTGCCTCCTCCCTGCTGGTCTTGGGAGCTGGTGGGGGCCAGCAACCCAGCTGGAAGGTGCACCCATGTCCAGGGCTGTCGGTGACGAGCAGGCTCCAGACCATTTTCCAGTTGTCGAAGTGGCTGAGCTCCCTTGGAGAGCGTTCACCGTAAGTCCTGGACTTTTTGGGGTGGTTTTTTACCTTCATATTAGCACCTCCACTTTTCAGCCTTCTGCTTGACTTCATCTGTCACTAACCCAACCTAACCCTGCTAACTGCTGCTGCTTCGGCGCGGGGCCCGGAAAGGCTGAAACGAGCACGTGAAAAGCGGGCCTTGGCCGGCTGGGGCGACAGCTCTGTCCCTGCCCCTGCTGGTTCAGGGCACCGTCCCCCGTCTGCTCCGAGGTGAGCTGCTCAACCTGCCAGAGCCACGGCACACGGGGTGTGTGTGGGGGTTCCCTGACACACGAGAGGGACGAATACAGTTGGCTTAAAACAGCTCCTCCAGTTGAGGCCTTGGCAGGGCGTTAACTTCCGACCGTGTCGCGCTTTTCGTTTTGATTTGTCCCAGCATTTTCCTTTATGGTCCATCATTAGATATTGATCAGTTGAAGCTCATTTTGAGACTCGTTGGAACCCCAGGGCCTGAGCTTTTGAAGAAAATCTCCTCAGAGTCTGTGAGTTTACACTTTGATTGTGATATCTGCCCGCCCTTTCGGAAGTCCCCAGTCTGTGTTGCCCTCCTGTAGTCTACCTGTAGTATGTCTTGGGATTTATTTTCTTGTTAATTTTTCTTCCTTTGTCATTCTTTTGCTCTTGGATGGCTTTGAGTTCTGAACACTGTGTGTATCTGATCTTTCTTCCTCTTGCCTCTGCCTGCGGTACGATTTCTTCCTCCCATATTTTCATTTTACTGCTTCGTGACTTCTCTTTCAGTTTGTGGGTTCATCCTTCACGATATTCCGTACGATCAGGTGCTGCTGGGGAAGTATTTTTCACAGCTCAGAGCTCAAGGCTCGGTTATTCCATCTCCAGATTGCCTACCCAGGGATCTTTGATAACAGGAACAAGCGTGTTATCCTCTAAAGACACACGGCCCCTTCTGCAGCGTGATTAATTCCTCAAACACCACTGCCACCGTCACATAAAATCCAAAACACCTTTCGGGTGCTTTTGTGGCAGCTGTTCCCAGGACACACACACAGAGTCTGGCGTGCTGAGGATAGAACTCCCCGTGGATTTCAAGGGTGTTGCTGTGTGGGGGCCCGTTTAGCGAGACAATAAATAGCAAAGAGCTTTCCGCAGTCCCTTTTGCCAAGGGTGGCCTCGCTTCAGCCGCGCTGCCGTTTCTGTGTCTTGGGGAATTGTCAACTTCTGCCAAGACAGCGTTAGATGGCCTTTAATTTTACCTGTTTCTGAGGGTAAAGTGCATAAAAGCTGGAAGGAGAGCCGCGGATGAGCAAGCTCACGCCGAGCTCGCAGCGAGCTCGCGCAGAGATCGCCAGCGGCGCGCTTTAGCCAGTCGCTGCTGCTGGTCTCGTCCGCCGGCCCGTGCTGGACGCTCAGCTCAGCGGGGAGCGACGATGAGGTTCTTTTGTCCTGCAGCTTCTGTCCCTTTGCGTGGCCCGGGCACGGTAAAAGCGGGAGGCGAGCCTTGAGTTAGGTCCGCAGGTGGCTGCGCGGTGCAAGCCGGGCTCCCTTGGACACCTGGCTGAAGGGATAACTCGGGTTGCTCTGGGTGCCCTGCAAACTGACCTTAAGGGCAGGCTGGAAGTAGAAGGGATTAGTGAGGGGGATAAGCTTAAAGGTCGGCTGGGTTAAGCAAAAGATTAGTTTGCATACGTAAGAGAAGTGGGTCTTCTTTTGTTGCTTGTTTGGTTTTTGGTGGTTTGTGGGGTTTTTTTGTTAATTCTTTGGTTGTTTTTTTGTTTTGTTTTAATTTTTGTTGTGTTTTTTCCTTTTTTCTTAATAACATTGCACAATATAAAGAATAACTGCTCTTAGCCAGGTCCATATAAACAATCTTTAAACAACCAACGACCACCAGACAAAACAGTAAAATACTGTTTCTACTGATGTGTTTATCTTTTTTTAATTATAATTTAGAGCAAAACCATGAAGTGTTTGAGGGCCTTTAGTGGGTCAGTGTCAGGAATTCTGGGTTTCTGCTGCATTACTTCACTTGCTTTTCCTTCCTCCGCCTGCTCGCTGCCATCAGCTCACTCTCTCTTATGCAATGCTAATGTGTTTTTTTTCTAATTTTGCATTTATTGCCTTCTGTCACCTCGCCCACACACCCGAGTGCATTCAAAGCTGTTGAGAAGGAGGTGTCAGTTGTGAGCCCATTTCACTCTGCACCACAAGGAACTAAGTACTTTCTGTGCAGCAAGGAGAGAAAAAAATAAAACCAAGAAAGAAAGAAAAAAAAAAAAAGCTGGTAACCAGTGGAGAGAAGACAATTTTTGTTCCCGTTTTAGTTTTTCATTCCCTTTCCTGAGGCTGTAGCTGCAGCAGCCCGGGTGAATTTTTGAGGGGTAGCTTCAGCCAAAGGAAACGTGGTGGCTTAAAGCCGTTGGGAGCCGCGAACGCGGCCGTGCTGGAGCGTAACGCTGCTTGGGCTGGACAGAAACACTCCCTTGTGCTGCCGCCGCTCCCGACTGGTCAGTGACTCTCCCTCGTTTTAAGTGTTCACTCCTGCAGTTGCTAAACTTTTGGTAATTACTGGGGAAAAAAAAAAAAACAAAACCCCAAAACAAACCAACCAAAAACCAGCGGGCCCGGCCCGTACGGCTTTTGCCTCGCGGTTTGCAGACGCGATGCTTCGTCCGCGGCTGTTTGCTCTTTGCAACGGTTTTTTGCACTGATTTTAACAAAGCCCTTGACCAGGCACTTAAGATATTAACCAGCTTCAGCAGATCATGCGTCTGACGGGAACACCCCCTGCATATCTCATTAACAGGATGCCCAGCCACGAGGTGAGACCTGAGCAGGCGAGGGGGCGGGGGGGGGGGGGTGTTCGCAGGGCAGGTTCTTCCCTCGTAGCGGTCGCCGCTTCTAGAAGCGAGCCGCTGCGAGCAGGGTGGGCAACGGACTGTGGTGAGGTTTTTTTTTGTCCTCGGTGAGTCTGGGACGGTGCCCAGAGGCTTGCGAGGCTCGGCAGAGCCCGGGCGTGAGTTGGTTTGGCGTCGCGGCTCGCCGACGGACGCGGCCCTGCCGGGACTCGAGGCGCTCGGCTCTCGCAGCACCTCTTTGCTTGCCGGTCTTGCATGAACCCCGAGTCGCGTCAGCTCCTCCTCTGCTGTCCTGAGCTGCCTTTAGCTGGGAAGGGATAACGCTGATGGGCTTAGTTGGCGTTGGAACAAGGAAAGAGAAGGCAAAGCGAGGAGACGGACCGTAATGAGCTTCAGGGTGGTTGAAATGTACTTTGCCTTTTGTGGCTGGATCGTGTTTAGACTTCAACGGCGCGTTTATTTCCACAGGCAAGAAACTACATTCAGTCTCTGTCTTACATGCCGAAAATGAACTTTGAAAACGTGTTTATTGGTGCCAATCCCTTAGGTAAGGCTGCTTTTCACTCTCGCCCTCTCCCTGAGGCTGAAGCTGGGGTGTCCTGGGACACTGAGGCTTCCCTGGAGGTCTCTTTCGACGGCAGCAGCGGCTCGGAGCAGAGCTACGTGCCGTTTGCAGAGCTTACAAAGCCTGTGTGGGCTGAGGGTAGAAGAGGAAGAAGTTGTGGATGGCGGGTGGGTCCGGAGAAGCTGCAGATTCTTCACAGCAGACGTTGGGCTTTTACGAGCTCGTGCTTCAGAACCAAGCGTCACGTGGCTCCCGATGTAAAATCCCCTCCCTTTTCTGTTTCGGTGCTTTTGCAGCTGTGGACTTGCTGGAGAAGATGCTGGTACTGGACACAGACAAGCGAATTACCGCGGCGGAAGCGCTGGCTCACGCCTACTTCGCTCAGTATCACGACCCGGACGATGAACCAGTGGCAGACCCCTACGACCAGTCCTTTGAAAGCAGAGAACTTGAGATTGAAGAATGGAAAAGTGAGTTGGGGGGCTTAGGGGGAGCCAACCTGCTTCCCTCAGGGTCCGTTCTGCGGTTCAGCTGAGCTGTGGTAGTTAAAGGCAAAAAGAAGCGGGTACAAACGTGGGCATCCTGCTCCTTCTGAGCTCCTCACGCCGGGCCAATCTGTCACGTGCTGTGCACGTAATTAACGTAGTCCCTGGTAATTAATTACTACTCTGAGCGTACAAACGTAGGTAGTTGCTCACACCTTTGTCTTCAATCCTACTGACATCTCCTCAAAGCTCTAGAAGTGGCTTTAACTGTGTATGGTCGTCCCTGGCAGTGGTGTAACCGTTCCTCTTAATTAAACCCCGGTTTTAATTCAAAACAGCATCAGAACCTTTCGGATTGTTGCAGGTTTTCTTGCAGGAGGGCCGTGTTTAGCACCACCTCTCAACTTCCTGTCGTGCTTTTCCTGCCAGGCCTGACTTACGATGAAGTCATCAGCTTCGTGCCACCGCCGCTTGACCAAGAGGAGATGGAGTCCTGAGGAACTGCTCTCTTCTGCTCGTCCCACGTCACTGTGAGGGGAAGGCCTTTCGTAGGGACTCTCCGCTTATTGTTCAAGTGCCTCGTAACATCCTCCCATCTACATCCTCTCCACTGATTT
>WUAM01000217.1:4775569-4796230 GCA_024336885.1 Actenoides hombroni | reverse complement strand
GAGCTGTCTTTTAGTCTAGACGCAAGAAAATTCTAGTAAGATTACGTCTTTTAACACAAAAAGGGCTATAAATATTGAGGACACCCAGGCGAGGTCAGAGGAGGAGGATAATTTTATCTGATTTTAGAAGTGGTGAATTATACCAGGAGTGATTCAGGAAGGAGGGAACTCGAGAGGTCTGGTTTTGTCGGTGTTAACTGTTTAGAAGCTGGCTTGTTTTCCACGCTGGCACCGTGTGCCAGGGTTGGCGGCGGGGCCGGGGAAATGCCCGGCAGCGGGGCGGGAGGCAGCGGCTTTTCCCGGCGCGACGGCGGCCTTTAGGCTTTGGAGATGGACCGAGCCGGGACGCTCCTGGGAGGAAGCTGCTTTGTGAAGGCATCGGGACGATGAGCGGGGCGACCCGGAGCCTCCTGCCTCATGGAGGTTCGCGCCTCTCCCCTCGCACCCTGGCGAGATTTGGCAGCGCCGTGCCGAAGCTCTCTGGGTCTGTCCGGCTGTAAGCGAGCCCGAGAGTTCGGTCCCACCACGTGTGAACCTGGCCTCTTTCTGTCAAACTTAATTGCGTCCTGTTTGGGACGCAACAAAAGCAGCTTGTTCGCAGGGCAGGGTCCTCCTTCCTGGGCCGTCACGCACTTCGCAGGCACTCGGGAGCCATGAAAGCCACCCCACCCCCCTTCACCAAGTTTTTCCTCCTCCTTCTCTCCCTCCTCCCTTCTCCAAAACAACCCTTTTTCAGCAGGCGTCGCGTGGCCCTACGGTAAAGCCATCAAAGTGGCCGCAAAGCACCCGGACGCCCCAGCCCTGCTCCCACCAGCCTGCACCAGCCATCGCAGCACAGCCCCCAGAATCGCCTTGCCCTCCCCTTGTCCCCCCGAGATGCTGTCCCGGGTGTCGTGCGTCTTCCTGACCCCCCAGGGAGCCGCGTGGCCTCGCACAGCCAGGTTCGGTAGCCAGGAAGCAGGGTTTGGTGGCCAGGGTCCGGCTCTGGACCTGTGCTGTTTGGCACAGCCCTGGGGTAGCTGTCGCAGTGCCCTGCGGTTGGTTTGGAAGTTGAATCTCCTGTGCTGGGGGAGCTGAGGGCAATCGGTCATTCCTGGGGTCTGACCCCCAAACTGTGCTGGGATGTCTTCAGCAGAGCGTGTTCACACCCCGGGTTACATCCAGACCCTTCAATGCCAGGGACAAGGCCACACAAGCATTTTGCTCCTCGGTCCAGTTTTCCCCTTGTGGGTTATTTATACAAACAGGGGCTGGTGCGAAACCAGACCTTTCCCAGTTTGCTCCCACTCCCTATTGCTTCCATGGGAGAAACTGGTGGAAGGTAGATATTAAAACAAAAAACCCAACCCTCTGAAGCTCCAGCAGGCTCTGCAGCGGGCAGCACCAGAGGGAGAGAAAGTCTGAACTCAAGCAAGACACTTCTGACGTGTCCCAAGCAAAACATCTGGCACCCCTGGAAGAACCATCCGGCCAAGGGCCGCAGCTGTTTTATTCCACACAGCTCGCAGCAAAATAGGGCTTGTGCTTCCAGAACGTGGCTGAGCAAAAAAAGAATGAATTCTTGAACTGGGAGTCGGATCTTTCCGCTGCTTGTTGCCTTTGAATCCCAGGTTTGCTCTCAGGCAGCTCTGGTGTGAGCTCTGCTTCCTCTCCAGGTGGGAGACCAGGAGCTTTTCTCCTCTTTCGGCTGCTATAACCCCCCAGCAGGCAGCAGAGCCGCTCCGGATTCGTGCTGACACTCCCGAGAGCAGCATTGAGCCTCCAGGTTTGTCAAGAGTGGCTCTGGGAAATTTCCTTTCCTTAAAAGGGCCAGATTTGGCCAAAGCAGAGTTTGGATTGTGATTTCCTTTTTTCTTAAGAAAAAAAAAAAACCCAAAAAAACCCAAAAAAGCAAAACACAGCAAACCCCAAAACTCTGAGCGGAACTTGCCTTGGTGAAAACTGCCTGATTTACAGTGGCAGAAAACGCTGTGCTCTGTGTCTCCCCAGGCCAGATCTGAGGCAAGCAGCTTCTCCCCTGCTGGACCAGCCACTAATCAGCTTTGCCACTCCAGTGACCACTTCTGGTGGGGAAAGCAGCAGGTAAAAAGCAGGGAGACTGAATTTGGCCTTTGTGGGCTCCATCCTCAGCCCTTCCATGAACTGTCCCAATCTGGGAACAGGAGTTTAATGGGATCCTTGTAGAAACACATCCAAGGGAGAGCTGATCTGGCACCTTCGTGCACTGTGTGGGGGGACACACAGCATCCAGAGGCACCCGGCTCTGATTTACCCTCCGTACCATCCCACAGCAGGTCCTCAGAAGAATCAATATCATCTATTTTCCTTCCCGTGGTTCTTTCCTCTCTCCTGCCTCTTTCATTTCCTGATTTCCCTCCACTTTTCTTCCGTCACGCTGCTTTGTTCTTGTGGGGTTGCTCATGGCTACTGTTTATCTTTGATGTTACTTGGCTACTGCAAAAGGTGAGGTCCGCGAGGACAAAGCGAGGCGGCCGGCTTGTTATTGTAGGGTTGCTCGTGGGCACTGAGCTGTGCTGTCTGGCCTTTGCAGATGCAAAGCCCAGGAGACACGCTGGGTTTGGCATGCTAGGGTCGCTACGAGGTAGTCCTGGCCACAGAAACTCTAAGAGAAGTAGTCGTCCAGCAAAGGGCACGACCAACGTGCTGCGTGAAGTGTGGTGTGAGGAGTCTAAGAGGTAGGTGTTACATCATTGCGATGATGACAGACAAATATCACCCTGTTCGTGACAGCCTTTGGTTTGGGGAGGTCCGTAGCCCAGCTGGGGGATGGTGGCTTTGCAAACACCTCCCTGCTCATTCCCATCAGTGCTGTTCTCTCCTGTGGCAGCTGCCAGCACATCAGCGTTGCCATCCTGCTGGACTTACGGACCGAGGACCAGCCCAAGGGAGGTGGCAGCACATCCAAGGGTAGCCCCAGCCCGTGCAGGAGGTTTCTCCTCACCTACATGACCATGAAAAGCATTGCGTTTCCTCTTCTCAGCTTAAGGACTCTGGGACAGCGACGACCACCTTTGACTTGATGGACTGCTCAGTCAGGACTGTTCAGGGTCTGGTTTGAACTCATGGGATGGCCCATGCTGATGTTTCAGTGGGGACTTGAAGCAGCTTGAGGTGGGCAGGGAGGTTTTAGAAGTAGCACTGAGAATTCAGGGAGCAGTTCTCCTCTCCACCAGTCTTGGCTTGCTTTGTGCTGGGCACTGGCTCTGCCAAGGGGAACAGAGATCGCAGGGGCAGCACGTGGCATCCTGGCACATGGAGCCAGGATGGCTTGAGAGCAGGCAGCAGGAAGGGAGCAGGCTAATTTTCTTGCAGGAAGTTTGACAACAGAAGCCTGAGGGCTAGAAACGGAGGCACCACCCTGGGCATACAAGGAGAGAGGGTCACAAAAAGTCCAGCTCAGAGCAACAGCCTGGGTTCTAACTTATTCCAAGCAGGCTGCACTCTGCACAGGGAAACTCCACCAAAAGTCTGGGCGGGTGCTGATACCAACATGATCGACAGCTTGAATTTCAGCACATCCTCTCCCAAGTCTCCTAGTTGTGGGGGAAGGATTGGACTGAGAGTCTGAGAGCTGAGCAGCCCCACAGAGAGGACTCCTGGGATCACCCCTCCAACCACACTGCCTTGGGAGCGCATCGCTGAGGCTGAAGAGAGCTGGGATGGACACAGAGGGTCACTGATAGAATCATAGAATTGTTTAGGTTGGAAAGACCTTCAAGATCATCAAAT
The DNA here is from genome assembly GCA_024336885.1 of Actenoides hombroni. Lineage (NCBI taxonomy): Eukaryota > Metazoa > Chordata > Aves > Coraciiformes > Alcedinidae > Actenoides > Actenoides hombroni. The sequence goes on along the minus strand of WUAM01000217.1, from coordinate 4,792,480 downwards.
CCATGAGGGTTTTGCTCCTTCCTCCAAGCGGGCGCTGCACAACAGCAGGCGATGAGAGCCGACCGCTCGGCCTGTTTCAGTCTCTCAGAATAAGAATAAAGATCAGGTCTCCAGCATCATCTCCCAGTTCAGTCTGGCCAGTCATCCTGCAGCCTGATGGGGCATTGCCTCTGCAAAAGCTCCTTCACTCCCTGGCTCCGTCAGCCTTGTACTGGCCAACAGGAACAAGACCATCCCAGCAGTGAGTGGCTGCATCTCAGCAGAGATGTGGAGACGCATGATGTGTCAAACCCAAACGTGGTCTTCATTGCACAGCTTGCTCTCAATTAGTCTGGAAATCTTGGCCATTCAGAGAGGCAAAGGCAAAAGAAGAGTCTGGCAATGAGCTCCCAGAGCAGGGAAATGTGAGCTGGTGGAGCTGACAGCCAGGACAGGCCCCTGACCCGGGGCTGGGTCCAGCCACGTGTGCTGCAGGAGCTCCCATCTGCAGCTCAGCTTTGCAGTCTGGGCCCTCCCCTGCCCAGGGGACTGGTCCGAGATGTGGTTCCCAGGGTAGGGGAAGGGGCTAATAAACAGAGACAGGATAACGAAGCAGGTAAAGAGCTTCCTGTCCGTCAGGGCTCAGGAGGAAATCCTGCAGCTGGTGAAGCTGGAGACGATTAATGTCCATTTCTCCCTGTGTAACCAACCCATCTACTCATCACCAGCGCACGCCGCGTCGCAGGCAGTGCCTCCTGGGCACTGGTTTTATGCGTCTGCCATGGCCACCCCAGGCAGGCCAAGAATAAGACTCTCACTGACCTGTGGATGCTGTGACCACGTCTGCTGCCTCTCCCCACCGGGCTCAGCAGCGTAGGTCAGGTCAGAGGGAGCCTCAGGAAAGCTGCAGCCAACAGACCGGCTCCGATTGCTGCAAACAGCCTGACCTAGCCCAGGAACAGCTGCCTCTTGGGAGGGCAGGAGGGCAGGCAGGCGTCTTCTCCAACGGGCTTTGAACAGAAGTTCAAAGGGAGCTTTGTAATGTGCTGATAAGCTCAGCTTTCCGGACGCTGCCTGCTCCTCTGAGCTCAGCTTTACTGCAAGCAGGTAAAGGTGGAGGAAGTTCATCTGCCAGGCTTGCAAAACCTTGTTTGTCGCACAGGATGCTGAATCCGGGTTATATGGTGCCCATGTGGTCATAGAAGGGACTGGGCTTTCAGTCCTGCTCTGTAGGAACACTGGGTAAAGTTGGTGGTTCAGGATCCTGAAGCTTCATTCCACCTTCTTTTCCTCAGCGATCTTGTCTAACTATGCAAAAACCCTGTGGCAGCCCTGAATTGGCTGCCAGGACAACATGTCAGCTTGGGCTGAAATGAAGTCCAAGGAGGTGCTGGTGTGTGGATCAATGGCTTTTCATGATGCAGTGGCACAAGCTTGCATAGTCCTTTAGGGCCTTCTGAAAGGTCCAGCTTGGTGACAGAGTCAGGAAAAAATCTAAGGCTGTTAATCCCCCATCCTGGCATCCTGTGTACTCAAACAGCATCACCCTGAACTTATTTTAGCTCTCACTTGTGTCTCATTTGGCCATTAGGGTGTCTCGAGGGATCCATTGTACCAGGTGCTGTCCACACATGGACACTAAAGAAGGTCCCTACCCAGAGCATCTTGCACACTTGGCCCAGATCTCTCCTGTGTGGTGTTAAGTGTTCCAGGCACCTGAGCTTCTGCCATCTGCAGAGCACCATAACATCACCACTGGCCAGAAACTGTTTGAGGTGCACATCACAGATTAAACATTCCATGTTCCTCAAGGGGTACTTCTTGCTTCACTGCTAAATACAACCTGTCTTCAGCCCCTATCATATTGCTCTGGACTGCTCTTTGGGTCCTAAATCTTCCGATTTGTGTTTGTTTTGGAATGTACTGATTTACCACTAAAGAGTAAATGAAAAGCGAAAGAAAACAGCAGTACTTGTTTGCATAGGCCTTACATTGTTCTGTGTTCTGCTGCTACTGAAACGGAGGCGATAAATCCTACTCCCTGGACAGAGAGAGAGGGGCTTGGGTGGTGGCTGTGTGCAAACAAGGTCAGGGAAGATAAACAATCAGAAAAAGATTGGGTTGAGAAAGTGACAGTTGAGGATGGCCAGTCAACTGATGGGGCGAAGCCAAGACAGCACCATCAATTAGAAAAAGACATATTGAGATTATTTCTCCAACGCATTTTTCGCATCAACAAAGAGGGAAGAGAGATGGATCTGTGTTATGGTGTCTGTGGTCAAACTTGGCTGCAATTAGGAATCCATACAGTTGCTGTGTTGGAAAAGGCGAGTTTTGTAAAGAATTCTGCCTGTAGAAAATCTGCCCGTGGTTCCAGAAGGGCTCAGTCAAAAGGGTGATGAAAAATCTGTCTGTTGGTGTCATCGTCAGAACTGGTGGAGGTGGGAACATTTGCTAATCTTGCCTATTTTAGGGGGCCTGCTTTCAGCAGCAGCTCATTGCTGAAAAGGCAGCTTGGAAAACTCAGCCCTTAAGAGTCTAATACAACACCCGCCTCAGACTAGATCACAGTAGAAAGAGGGATGTATTTTTCAGACCATAGGTTCTTCCCTGCCTAATTATGATTTGCAGCTTGCTTTGCCTTGTGTAAATGGCTGTGACATCGCCTTGGATTTTCTTTGCCAGCTGGGGAGGGACCCAGCGAAACCTGCAGAGCTTCAGAGCTTGCAGAACCAGAGTGGAAGAAGAATTTAAATTTAGTCTCACATTTGGAAAACAAACTCAACCTCAGCTCCCTGAGGAATCAGAACTGTCACAGTACTTTTTCCATCCAGCCCATGCAGGATGGCCTGGGGACAGGCTCTCTCACAGGGGGTAGCTTTTGGCACCCTGACAAAGTGCAGGCTCTAGATGGGTTGCTGTATTCATGCCCGAGTAAAGCAAACGACCTTCGTTGGCTCTGGTGGTTACACCAGTGTCAGAACTTTTCAGAATTAGGTTACAGCCTCCACTGTGGGCTTTGACTTCACTGTTCAGTTGCCCTGTAGACACAGAAGGCACTTGAAGCTGCATGAAATGGCCTTTGGATGAGCTTAGGACTGGCCAAAGTTTAAATGTGGTTTGGCTCGTGGGATTCATTGCAGCTGCCACACTGAATCCAGTTTGGGGTGGGTCCCAAGTGGTGAGGAAAGTGAAGCCACCTCTTACTTTAGCAGGCAGAGCTCTCTCTACCACCATTCATCTTCTGGAAGAGAGAAGAGAAGCTGCCTTGGATCTGTGCAGTCCTCCAGAGCCAGATGACACACAGGTCACAACCAGACTGCTGGGCACACACCTAAAAGACTAGCAACACTGTCAAAAACCCAAGCTTGGATTTCTCCACTTCCGTGGTCTGGAGCCCCAGAGCTGCATTTGCAAGAAGAAAGTCAGATGCATCCTCAGCCTTGATGGGAGAAGCATCACGGAAGAGCTCAAATGGACACTGGCAATTCGTGCTTCAGATGGACTGTGGCAACAGCATGAACAATGCAGATAAACTCAATGCTCTTCTCTCTGGCTGAGGGCAGGGTGTCCCAGCTGATACCAACTGGGAGCCCACCCTTGTTAAAGCCAGTATTAGACCTAGACCTTCAAGAGATGTACCACCTCAAGCAATTCCAGTGTTCAAAGCACATTTGGTTAACTGGCACATTAACTAATTAACATTCTCAGCATTCCAGGTAGGGAACATCTATCTCCCAAAGGAGGAAACAGAGGCAAAGTGACTCACTAAGACTGGATGCAGGGCCAAAGCGGCTGCTAAGTCTGGTTTTTTTCTCCTTCCAAATGATTTTGTTGTTGCTGCTGCTGCCTTATGTACATAGTTCCCCTGAGACGGAAATAGAGGAGTCCTAAAGACTCCCAAGAGATTGTTCAGGCCTGTTGGGGAAAGGTGATGCTGGACAAACCTGGAGAAGAAAAGAATCCATCCACATACATCCAGAGAAGGCAATTTGGTTCACCCACAGGCTTGCACCAACTAAGGGAAAAAAGCTGATGCCATTTCTCCCCACTCTCAAGGAACGATTTCTCATCAGCAAATGAATAAAATCCCTTTGCTTCTTACTCACCTTTTCATCCACTCTGAATTTCATCAGCCAGAAGCAAAAAGGCCAGTGCAGGGAGGAAAGAGCATGCGAGAGGTGGTGGTGGGGCTATGCTTGTATCAGCTCGCTGGGATGTGAACAGACCAGCAGGACAAGACCTGAAGAGGCTCCAGCAAAGAGCCAGAGGGGAAGCTTTGATGCGGAGGAAGTCATAGTCCACCAACTCCAACACATAATGATGAGCAGCTGATTTCCACAGCTTTACAAAGTGGTAGGAAAAAACAGAGCTAGAGCACAAGGATAGAGTTCTCTGGCTTGCAAGATCCATGACGGCATCACAGACCCTTGCTCACGAGTCCAGATCACAAACAGAAAGGGGAGTTTTGTTCTCCCCACCCAGCTTTGCTCTACCTACTATCAAGTGACAACCCTTGGCAGCGAGTATATGTGCATAGGAGAACGAGAACCAACTTCTGCACTCAGTGATTCATTCCTGAGGAAGAAAGTCTCCTGGGGCTGAAGTAAGGGCCCATGTGCTCTACCAGTCCTCTCCGCTCCTGGCTGTCAACCAGCTTTTACCCAGGCAGTAAGACCTTCACAACACTGGAAGCTTGAACAGCAACATCAAGGGTGAGCTTTGAATGGGAGCTCTGGTGGGGCCACAACAGCAGCATCTGAAATCAAACAGCCCCAGGAGCGAGCGGCCTGTCCTGTAGAAGGGACTCCTTTCACAACCACGTCTTAATCTAACACCAATTTACTAAATCCATGGCAGCCCAGATTGGAGGCTATAAAAATATCCCCCTGCTCAGCAACTCCTCCCTTGTCCTTTGTAAAGCTCTGGCATTTTAATCGTATTCACACCTCCCTCTCCCACCACAAAGCATCTCAGCTCTCCCAGTAACCCAGGTCCACAAAACCCGTGCAGTTGTGATCTCCTTCCCGTGCTTACTCCGATTCCTTCCCCTCCAGGTGCCTCTGAAGCACATCCACCTCACCGAGGTGTTTCTAAATGAGACTATTTGGTGCCAGAGCAGCTAAAATAGTTTCTCCTTCCTAGCTTCAAACCAACGTGCTACACATGGCCATTTCTTGACCTACTGCTGCAGACAACTTGAGCCCTTTGGTCTTCCTTCTGCAAGCTGCCTTGATGTTGTTGCTGGAAGAGTGTTACACAAGCAGTGCAATATTATTTCAGTGCAAAGGCCGGAGGTTTCTTATGAGCCTTGCCTTCCCAAATCCTATTAAAATAAACCAGACTCAGATCGCTCAAATACCTTCCAAATTCCCAAAATACAAGGTTAATAAAAAGTGCACAAACCTACCTCTGAAGTCTCATGGCTCCCCACCAAACCAGCGTGAGAAGTCAGGCCGGGCAGGCCCTTGATAGAGTTTGTGCCAGGTGATGTGTATTTTCAGGGACATTTAAAGAAGTCTAATCAATCACAGCAAATTAAGCAATAAATCCATAACAGATTTCACCTGGACATCTTGGATCACTTTGCAGCAAGCTGGGGAGGCTGGGGGAGTGAGGAATGATGGTTATTAAAAAAACCTAAGGATTTTAGGTTTCTTCACAAGATAATTCAAGATGCTGGGATTAAGATTCTGCTCCAAATTACTGTGCAGAGAAATTGCCCTCCCCACTGCCTAGATCAAGCTCAGCAGCTCCAGCCTCCAGTGCTTAAATTTATCCCGTGTGACTGTGTCACAAAGTGCCTTCTCCAGTTAACAACTTTCCGTACAGAATTTTCCTACCAGGTCTGTAAGAGCTTCAAAACTGTGCTAGGTTTTGGCATTTTCAGTTCCCTGCATCTTTAGGGATGTAACTGGGGACCCTCACCCATCCTAAACCCTGGGAATAGTCCTGATTTCCACCACTTGTCTCACCTACAGAAGGAGAAAGCCCAGGGGGTGTTTGATTCTTGTGTTACTAAGGGACTTCCCAGGCCTGGTGTTCTCACAAGAGGTCACGAGGTGCTTGCCTTGCTTTAAAAACCTCTAGTCTGGGTTTGGTCAGGACTTGAAGGGACTTAGCCACTGGTGGAGGGTGGGATTCATCTACGTAGCTCACTGGCTTCTTCAGTAAAGCTTCTACAAGGGCACCGAGCCCTGTGTTTTAGGGAGAAGAGCGTTGGGTGAAACGCCTCTGTGGTCCTTCAAGCCGTGCTGCCTGGACGGGCACCGTGGCATTGGTCTGTGGAAGGGCAGAAAGACAGATAAAGCTTGCGGAGCTCACGAGGAGCTTTGCAGGCATGAGGTACTGCTGGACAGAGCTGGTTGGTCACCGGGCAGGCAGGGCTGCCAGCAAACCCCATCCTCCAGCGCTCGCACAGCCCTTGATGAGTGCCGAGGGACAAGGACAGACCTGCACCATGCCTCATGGTCAGGTACCAGGCAGCTGCCTGCACTGTCCCCTGCTCGAGAGCAGAGAGGCGTCATCGGAGGCCAGCCCAGCCCAGCCCCTGCACAGGCCTCAGCCATGTGGCTCCGTTTCTGAGGCACGGGATGAGCGAGGAAACCTCAGATCGCTCCTTGCCGGGGCCTCTGTGCCTCAGGCACCATTAGGATCTGGGCTGTAGAGGCCATGCTGCTTCTGAGCCGCCGTCCCCAAGGCCTCCTTGCCTGCTCTGAGTTCCTCTCCCCCTCCCCGTGGGTGTTATTTACACCATTTCCTGCCCAGGGAAGTTCAGGAGTTTGACGTTACCGGGTTGGTTTCCGCTCTCCTGCCCGGCTCCCATCGGGAGTTCTTGCAGAGCCCGAGCCCCACGGTGCCAGCCATGGCCACGGGCAGCATGGAGGTGCCAGCCAAGCCCAGGGAAGGCAGAATAACCCCTGTCAGCCTGGACAACTCGAGCTCAACCGGCCCGGGCGGGTTGCAAAAGCCGGCCCCACGTCCGTCCCTCCGCATGGGTCTGGCTGCAGGGCTGGACGCGGCCGCCCGGCCCCGGCGGGAGGAAGGGAGGACACGCCCGGGCATCGCCACAGAGCTTTTGGGTTCCTGCCGAATTGACGCCCTCCCCTCTCCCCCCCCCATCCTTCCCGTGCGCTCCCGCCTGGCCTGCGTCTCCCCTCCCTTCCCTTCTCCCTCCCATCCCGCAGCGAACAAAATGGCTGCTGCATGGCCATTTTGTTTTCCGTCTGGAAGGGGGAAGCCAGGACGCTGGGACTTGGCTCTTTTTTGGAGGCTGCGGCCATGTTCGAGCCCAACTCTCCCGTCTCTACGTGGCACCGGCTGTAGCGAGAGGGAGAGAGGAGAAAAAAAAAGGAGAGAGAGAGAGAGACTAAAAAAAAAGAAAGGGAAAAAAAAAAAAAAGGACCTTTTGGAACGAGACCAAAGTCAGAGGCAGAGAGTGGGTAGTTTTGGCGTTTGTTGAGCACTGAAAATGCCTGGAATTGCCAAACTGAGCTTTTGTATTAGCAGCGTAAGGCTACTGGGTGCACGCAGAGCCGCGGGGCTTCACGGTATAGCCGGACGGAAAGGTTTGTTCGCTATATTCAATAAACCAGCCCTCTTTTCTTCCGTATTTATAAAGTACCAGAGAGCACTGTTGTCTAATTTGTTTTGGGACGGGCGGATGGTTTTACACATCGGCTTGGTACGATTAGAGCCGGTCATCGCCGGACGGTAGCATTTTAACCTGTTGTGTGTCCTCTTGCTTTTGGTGAATTTGAGATCTGACCTTTCCATGGATCTGGCCGTGCCTGGATTGAGCTGATGTGATCCGGAGGATTTATTATTTTTTTTTTTATTTTTTTTTCATTAGGGATTTTTGCTTTGTTTATTGCCTTCTTGCCTTGAAAGTTTTCACCTCGGGAGAATGCGAACTCTTCATTTAAATATTAAAAGAAATAGCTGCTCTTGGCTTTTTAAGCCCTCGCTTTTCATACGAGGACGGAGCTGTACTGTGATAACAAGCTGTTTACTGCACCGATGTGTGTATCCTGCACACGTTAAGGTGTGATACACGACAGAGACGCCATAAACAGCAACATGCCTTGAAAGTTTAAGGGAACTTGGTGGCGTTACCAAGTTAATTTTGCGCAGAAGCGTGGCAAAAATACCAGAACATGCACTAAATAAAAGGAAAAAAAATGTAATTTTTTTTTTTTAAGTGATTCTGCATTTCCTTCACTAGCCTGGATGTCTTGGAGTTAGTAGTCACGTCTCTTCGTTCACAGACACTCGGAGAAGCAGATCTCTGTCTGGTGGCACAGGGGGGGATCAGGCTCTGATAAGGCATCGGTGTTGGGGTGATCGTCCTACCTTTCCTTGAAGGGCTGCCCGGACATCTGGAGAGAAGCAGAGACTTTCAGAGAGGAGCTGGGAAGGAGAGCAGAAAGAGGTGAAATCGCTTTTCTTGCACAGAAAGGTATTTGCCTCCATATCTGCTTGGCTTGCTTACAAAAGGACGATGTAGAGAATGGCACGGGCGCCGGTGGTCCCGGTGCTGGGGCTGCATGTGTGGGCGCTGGGCGGGCGGCTCGCGTTGCAAATTTGGTATTTTGGTCCAAATCTCCATTAGGGGTGGATGGTACCTGAGCAACCTTTCCCGAGCAGCTTTTGAACCGAACAGCGAGAAGCAAAACCGGTATTAATGGAAGAGATTTAGAGGGTATTACAGGAATGGATCTTCTTTCTTTAGAGTTTTGAGTTAGTCTATAGAATTGAGTATGGAACAGGGAAAAATAAACCGGCAGGGTATTTGTTTCCTCCTATATCTCTTGATTTTTAGCATTTTGGAGAAATTACTCCATGAGATATCAAGAGCGCCTGTTTTATGACAAAAATTCTGGGATTTCTCTTTTCTTCAGGAGAGTTTAAATTATATGCTGATTTACAAGGAAAATGCACAAACCTTTGGAAAAAACCGTTACCTTTGTGGCAATCTTTAATAACAGATTTATGAAGGGTTAATAAAAGACAAATCGTGTCACAAGCAGGTTACAGATGCCTGTATTCTAGATACTAATACCAGATTCATTAATGATGATCCAGATGTTTATAAACATCTGGTAAGACTTGAAACAAACCCCTAATAGACGAGTAGATAGTTGTGAAGATACCTGCTAATTGTGTAATAATAAATACGGCGACATTGATATGAAATAGTATCTACGTCATTAAAAGAGAATGGAGAAAAAGCATCGCTGAGAGACAGGGGCTGTCACAGGAATGAACTTGGAATATTTTTTTGCTTCCATTCCCTTTCCCTATTCGCAGCACCCTCGATTAACTCTTTCAAAGTGTGATATTTTACTGCCTGTTCCAGCATGGGGTGTCTGGGAAGCCCGTTGGCCTCGTTTTTCAGAGCGGTTCTCCTGGCCTAGGAGAAGTTCAAAGCAGCTCTGTCCTCATGAATAGTTTGGCAAAGGTCGGGTTTTCGGTTCGTTTTTTTGGTTGGTTTGTTTTTTGGTGGCACAGGGGCGCATTCAAGATGGTTTTTTAGGCTGTTTGCTGCTTTTTCTGAGCGGGTTCCTCACCGCCGGCCAGCGGTCGCACGGCTCCGGCTGGTGCTGCATGCGGCTGCCCACCCCGGCGACACTGCCTGGCTACTGAAAACCTTCCCCCCTTTCTTTTTTTTTTTTTTTTGTTTTCGCTTATTTTAGGTTCGGTGGGGTTTACTTTGGTCTGTTTACTTTTTATTTTTGCCTTCCAGCAAGGAGAGGACAGGAAGGCACTATGGGCGAAGCTAAGGTAACAAAATGGCCGACGGTCAGCCATTTTGTGCCAACGCAGCCGGCCGGCTGCACGCAGGCATCGCCTTGGCCAGGGCTGCTTCTGCCCCAGCCCAGCCCCTGCTCCAGAAGGCTGAAAAGCCTCTCAGAGACACAGGGCCTTGATTTCCCGCTGAGAAGCCCTGCCCATCCCCGGCACGGTTTGGCAGTGCTGCGCGGCACCACGGCCCCACAAAGGCTGAAAACGTCTGCTTTTAAAGGAGAGACTTGGTTGTTTTATATGGTTTCCTCCTCCCTCCTCCTCCATTAATAAACCAGATCAGCTCCTCAAAGCTTCGGAGCCATTCCAGCTACTCTCTGAGGCGGGTTCTGTGCCACCCCGTTTTAAAGGCAGAGAATTGGCCGTTCTTGGGCATCTTTGGTCTGTAGATGCTTCAAAATTTTGGGGGCAGGAAGCATCAGCTTGGGTTGCCTGCTGGGGTTCTGATCGGCTGGTCATCATGAGCCACCCCTGAGACCTGCTAACTGGAGACCAGTTGTAGGTCACGCCTCCCTCCCAAAAGTGAGTCTGAAAGCTGGACTGGAAATGCCGATTTTTGGCCATCCTGGAGGATCTCGCTGTGAAGAAACATATGAATCCTTTACCTGCCAATTTTCCTCGCCGCTCCAAGCACCTCTAGACAGCAGGACTGTGCTGTGGCCCATGCTGAGCACGGGCACCTTCCTGCAGAGACTGACACGAAAATCAAATTTGGCTAAATGGGAAGGATTCATATGAATCTGGAAGGGGAAAATTGCAGCACCACGACCTTAAGGTCTGCACAGAAAACAGCATTTGTCAAAGAGGTCCAGTTCTTAGGAGTCAAGTATCAAAAAAAGTCTTCAAAACCCAGGCTTAAAACATAACAACTTGGAAGGGAGTGAGAGGCTTTGGGGTGTAGCCTTCTGACTCCTACAGACCCCCCTGGCTATTTTATGCAGAATTTCACACAGTTCCATCACATTCAGGCACTTGTAAGTCTAACGCTTGTAGCGATGTGCTAGAAGGGAAGGCTCTGTGTCTGGAGAGCAGGGCAGAGCCGGAACGCAGCTCGCCTCAGCGATTGCTGTGGGATTTTTGTGGCAAATCTCGGTGGATACAGAGTTTGCACAAATCTTATGGCTGCCTGGATACATGACTAATTCATAACACCTCTCGTGAAACCCCAGCGGGGCTGTGAGCTGTTAGCCTGTGTGTGATCTTCTGATTCTCCTGCAGATATTAAAACAGAACATCACCTTCCCCCTCTCTGTCAAAGACAGTCCGGGAGAGGTGGATCTCCGCCTGTCCCAACCTTGTTAGGCTAGCCCAGGCAAACCATTGACCAAGAGACTGGAGCAAGGCTGATTCCAGCATCAGCTTTACCACAGATTTGCTGTGTGATCACTATTTGGTCACCTCGCTGCTTCTCCTCCTTGCCCCACTGAAGGCTTAGATCAGAAGCCACTCAGGAGAGGGACTTGCTGTCATTGCAGTCTGTGCAGCACCCAGCACGAATGAGTGTGACAGTGACACCAAGGGCAGGATGGTCACCGTGATCCTTACCGGGCACAGTATTTCTAAGTCCTCCTGACTCCTTTCTTCACGGATCCTGGCAGGGTCAGGATTGCAGAGTCAGCAGCTGGGTATTCCCAAAACCTAAACTCATTAAGACAATTATTATAATTAAATCTCCTGTTTTCAGGATTACATATAGAAGTCAGAAGGGATTTTTGCCCCCCTTCCATGTGTATAATTAGATCTATACGAACTAGGAGTTATTTAATGTGATTTCCACCCACAGTTTGAGATTGGCCCGAATGCCTGTTCTCGGCAAGAGTGACCTTTTAAAATGCCTGGCCTATACATTTTGCTTATATGCTTAAAATAATATAAGCCACCAGATTTGGAATCAGGAAAGTTTTTTCCTCTGGATCAGCTGCCAAGAGTCTCTTTGGAGAAGACAAGCATCCTCTGCTATAGGCAGACAAGAGGAAATGGCCTCAAGTTAGATCAGGAGAGGTTTAGGTTGGAGTTGAGGAACAATTTCTTCCCCTCCAGGGTTGTCCAGGGCTGTCCCATGCTGCCCAGGGCAGTGGTGGAGTCCTTGTGATCCCTGGAGGGGTTTCCAAGCTGTGGAGATGTGGTGCTGAGGGACAGGGGTCAGTGATTGGATTGATAGCGTTGGTTGGAATCAATGATCCTAAAGGTCTTTTCCAACCAAAACTATTCCATGATTCTGGCCCTGAGGGGGCAGAGTGGCTTGTGACAGATTGGATGGACCTTTGAGCCTGATTGTAGCCTCGGTGACACTGGCTGGCATGGCACGTGTTAGGGAGAGATGGGCAACATCTGTGCATCACTTTCTATGCCAATAAAACAGGACATTTTCCCTCAGCAGGCTGTTTGGGATGCAAGCTACTTGGCACTGTGGATAAGCTGGGAAATGAATTGCTATAGGGATCAGTCCTGCAACAGTGATTTTTGGATGTTTATGCCCTGTCACCCTAGGAGAGGCCTGGGCCAGATGGTCTGGCTCAGTAGGTCAGCCTTTGAAGGCTGAGTTTGTCAAAGGAAATTAAGAGAATTACCTGGACCGCGTTGAATGCCAGAGAGAAGGGCTTCTGGGCAGCTCTGCAAAGGAACAGGGACACTTCCCAAACCTTGCTGCAGAAACATCCACGTACCCAGGCCGCCCTAAACTCTCACCTCAAGGATCCCAGCTCCAACAATTCACCAAACCTTTGGGAATTGCACTTATTTAGGCTGTTGCCTGTTAGCTGTGGAAAGCGCAAAGCGTTAGGCAGCCTTTGCCCCTCTGGGGACTTCTGCCTCAGCCCCTGCCTCTCCCACCACAGCTCCCAGCAGATGTTTGGGGAGGCTGGGGACACCTTCATGGAATGAGCGTAGGCGGGAGGTGGGGGCGGGGAGAGGAAGTCCTCTGAACGTGCTACTGGTAGCTGCCTTTCGTTAGGGCTTTAATGGCCACGGGGAATTCTTCCTCGCCGCCGAAGAGCCTCACGCGATTCATTTAAACTCCCAGCTTAATTTGGGTGTGCGGAGGGTGAAAAACCTCAGAAGGTGAGCCAAGTGCTTGGGGGGGTGGGACACAGAGCCAGCACGGCTCAGCTCCTTGCTAATATGGCCTGGCTGTGCTCTGGCACTAAAGGGACCCCCCCCCAAATCCGCACATTGCTCTCGTTTGTTTAGGGACCGAGAGCTGCCGGGATCTGCTCGATCCCATTACGCTCGCAGCCTAAAAGCTTCCTTGGACTCGGTTAGTTCTAATCTGCTCCATTCCCCGGAGCAGGGAAATGGATGGATTCTCTTATCTGGTCTGGCAGGTTTGTTCTAGATAGGCCATGTGTTCCAGAGGCGAGGTCAGCCTGGCCGGGCGATACCGGTGCGAGCGCGGCTTCGGGAGAGCTGCGCCATTGGCCCGCGCGGCCCCGGGTTCAAAGGGCAGGGCTGCTGCTCCTGGGAGCCCATAAAGTTCACGGCCAGGGGCACTGCCAAGGATCAAATACAGTCCGAGTGGACTGAAGGAGGTTTAAAGGAGGAAAGAGCTCCAGGTAAGGTTGGGTGTGAGACTCCGTTGCCCCAGCACCGAAGTCTGATGGATTTCCCTGCGTTTCTCTTCACAGGAGCCGCGGTGCAGCCGACACCTGGACAAGGATCATCTCATGGCCCTCGGCTGCCACGGTCCCAAGCTGTCCTTGAGGCTGAGGTAGTAGATTGAATAGTTGTGGAGTCCGATCCTCCCTCTGAGCTAACTATACAATCTACTGTCTTTCCTAAGGAGACAGTCAGGTCTTCAGCTCTCAGCACCTTCTCCACTGAGCACAGAGACAGTAACACACAGCCAGTGACACGGCCATGAATCAGGAGACCTCTGCACTGCTCTGTGGAGGTGAGGTAGTAGGTTGTATAGTTTGGTGGGAGGGATTTTATCCCATTTCAGGTGATAACTATACAGTCTATTGCCTTCCTTAAAGAGCAGCAAACCCTCTGGAGGACTGGCTCAGCCACGGAGCTCCTGAGGCATCACCTCTTTCTGTTGAGGATCCCAAAACACAGCACTGCTGAACAACTCAGCGGGTCTTCTCTTAGGGCATCCAGGGTTGCATTCTTCCAGTGCCTCACTCACGTGAGCGTGGAGCCACCTACCTACAGAAAACCTACCTCTCTGTTGAATGGGCACATGAGAAACCGTGAAATGAGCTGGTGCGACAGCTCCTGGTGTTCACGTCTGTTCTTGTTTTGCAGGAGATGGGCTCAGGTTGTAAAAGGTTTAAGTTTGCTGTCCTTTTCTGGTCTCTCCTTGAGTCTGGAAGGGTAGGGATACTTTGGTAGAACAAAGATCTGAGCTTGTGATTTAAATTTGTTGCACTCAGTTCTGAAGCCTGGGTTAAGAAGTAGATCCAAAAGGAGGCTCAGCCCGTGGACTCAAAGCCCCAGGAGCTGATCGGATTTGGCTGGTGGGCCCCTGCTCAGGAAGTGCATTCCGTTTTGGACAAGTTCCCAGCTCTCCCATGGTATAGAGTTAGAGGGTGGTTCTCTCCGATTTGATAACCCGTATCAACCTAACTCACTCACGCAAACCCTGGCGAGGTCAGGCCTTCTGTGGACTCAACGATTCAGAACTAACGGCCTGTCCTGGAGGGGACAGACATAAGGATGAGATGTGAACCAAACGGAGCAAGTCCTAATCCTTTTGAGTTCTCCCAGGCAGGTAGCACTGTCAGCTGACAGCAGACAGATGAGAACACAGCCTCCCTCAGAGCACCAGCACAGGACAAGGGACAGGGAATCATTATTTCTTCTGTTCCTTGGGAGCAGGTGGGACTATCCCTCTGCCACATTCCAAAGTAAGTAGGATCAAGACCACGAGAGGAGCTGTAACATGATCAGGGCTGCACCAGTTCTTCAAGACAGAAGGACATCTCAGGCCACTGTCACTGTCAGGGAGACACGTGAGATCCGAGACATTGGGGAGCGAGGGCAAGCAGAGGACACCTTCTCAGATGAAGGGGGTGGAAGAGAGCTGCAAAAAGAAATCAGAGTCCTCAAATTTCACCCCCAGCAAACACACAGGGAGACTCAGAGCCGGTAGTCCCCAGACTGAAGCAGCTTGTTCAAGGCTCCTCTGCTTCTTGGGATGGGGCGTAGCCGCGGCGAGACTGGGACGTGACTTCCTCATGCTGGGCCACAGCTGGTGGGTGGGGATGCCGTGGTGTCTAGCGGTGAAGGAATGCAGCCCTCTCTCCATAGAGCTGGCTCTCCAGCAGTCCTGGCGACTTGCTGTGCAGAACTACAGCTCGGTCCTCTCCCATGCATTATTATCCTCCAGCTGCTTGCTGAGGGGCAGGGCTCC
This sequence comes from Actenoides hombroni, assembly GCA_024336885.1. Taxonomy (NCBI): domain Eukaryota; kingdom Metazoa; phylum Chordata; class Aves; order Coraciiformes; family Alcedinidae; genus Actenoides; species Actenoides hombroni. The sequence continues at coordinate 4,777,344 of WUAM01000217.1, read as the reverse complement.
TGCCCACAAATTGCCTGGGAGGTACCAAAATAGCACCACAAGCATGGGAACGGAGCGACACGTCCGTATTTCAGAGGTGTCCCCTAGAAAAAGGGGCTAATCCTGAGTGTCTTGGATGAAATCAGCCTCTCTCCATTGCACTGATGTTAACACGGAGGATCTCGGGTGGGGAAACCGTGCGAGCTGGAAGCCATGAATAAAATATTACTGGAGACACTCTCTTGTGAAAACTTGTTCTGATGGTTTTAAAAACAGTCTCTTTTTACTGCCTTGAAGCAAGCTTGGCTGAGGCACTGAGACCTCCAGAGTGGTGGCCAGTGTTCCTGACTGGGGGTCACTGACCAAATTCTCTGTTTGACCAAAACCCTGAGCACCGAAGGGAAGCCACAGCCACGACACTGTGAGGAGGGGGGGTAGACTGGGTTGGCTGAGAAGCTGAGACCACACACAAGGTGCTTTCCTGGGCCAACATGAATCCTATCATGAAAGCTTAACCTGCTGCCTCACCCTCAGTCAGCTCAAGGGCTGCAGGTTGGGCTTCTCTCTGCCTTGGATAGTCCTCATGATAAGTGTGTTTATAATTCTGATACGAGCCACAGGAGAACACAGGGACTTCCAGGCTCCACTAACCTATCATCTTGCCCCCCATCATAAAATTGTTCAGGTTGGAAGAGACCTTTGAGATCATCGAGTCCAAGCATTCCCCCAGCGCTGCCAGGGCACCACTGACCCCTGTCCCTCAGCACCACAGCTTGGAAACCCCTCCAGGGATCACGGGGACTCCACCACTGCCCTGGGCAGCCTGGGACAGCCCTGGAGGGGATAAAATTGTTCCTCAGCTCCAACCTAAACTTCCTCTGGGGCAGCGTGAGGCCAGTTCCTCTTTGTGATGAACATCAATCCAAAAAGCAAAGCCTGTCCCATCCCAGCAGCACTAAGATAGTCCCAGTGGAAGACTCTGCCAAGTCACAGCACATCTGGTTTGGATTAGGAGGATCAGAGGCAGCAACAGACAGGGTCACATTCTCACACTCCTACGGACACCCAAACCCTCCTCAGGAGGCTGACGAGGCCTTCGGGGCTCAGACCAGAGCAGGGAACAAAAAAAAAAAAAAAAAAAAAAAATCAAACAGCCCAAAATGTGTCACGACAGCTTTTCCACACAGGTCCCGCCGGGCGGGCGTGGGGACCAGCGGGGTCTGCCCTCACCCATCCCCACCTTTGGCCAGGCTGAGGTCTCCGAGGAGCAGCTTCTCCTGCAGCTGGTAGAGCGCGAGCTCCCGCAGACTGGCTCTCTCCAGCTCCGACAGGCTGTGCAGGGCCACGGGCTGCATGGCGGCTCCCGGTGCTGGCAGAGGAGCCGAGATCAACGCCCTCTGAAAAACAGACCCGGACGGAAATGGCAGAGCGGGGAGCAGGCGGCAGCGGTGCCCTCGGTCCCGCCAGAGAGCCCCCAACGGAGCCGAAACGTTCGGGTCTCTGCTGCCGTGCTGGCTCCCGGCCCCTCGTCCCGCGCTGCCCCGGGTGCTGCCACCCGCACCGCCCCCCGCACCCAGCGAGCCCGGCCACGGCCCCGGCAGCAGAGCGGTTACGGGCACGCGTGCTGAGGAGATGCGGCCAGAGCACAGGCTGCCAGAGGAGCCTCCCAAAGGGCACGGGAACAACAGACAGTGCCTCAACTTCTGCCAGGGGAGGTTCAGGTTGGAGCTGAGGAACAATTTCTTCCCCTCCAGGGCTGTCCCAGGCTGCCCAGGGCAGTGGTGGAGTCCCCGTGA
>WUAM01000217.1:4678207-4688266 GCA_024336885.1 Actenoides hombroni | reverse complement strand
GAGGTGAAGCTCCTCACCGATGCTAGAAGGGAGGGTGCGCGAAGGGAGCCCGCGCTAAATTCGTAGCCGACTCGCCCCTCCACGAGACTCCCGCTCCGCTTTTCCTCACTGGACAAAATGGCGGCGGCAGCCTCCCCCGCCCGACCTTATATACGGGCAGCCCGCTCCCACGTGATGCCTCCAGACAGCAAATCAGAAGGCGCCGTCGCGCTGATTGACGGCTCGCCTCGTCCCGCCGCCTCCGCGCGGCCCTAGCCGGCGGCGGGGGCGCGCGCGCTTTTCCTTCCCCCTCAGCGGCAACGGCGGGAGCAGCGAGGCCGCTGCTGAGGGCGGACCCGGCCCCTCCTCTCGCCTAAAATTCCCTTGCAGGAACTTTAAGGTCCCTGAAATCAGGAAACGGACACACACCCAAGCAGCAGATGGTTTTGCTGGCTTAAAGGAAAAAGAAGGATTTTTAAAATTTCTTTTTATTTTTATTTTTTTTCCCCTTTCCGTGTCCCCCTGACCCACTGGGTACGTCCAGGCCGTGGTTTTGAAGCATCACCCCCATCAACTTTAAGAGTTTTACACGTACAAAAGCTTCCATTCACTAGTGACCATCTGTCCCCTTGGGCTGGGGCTTTAAATAAATACCTTTTTTTGCAAATTTTATGCCTGGGCTTCTGCTTACTGAGGTACGAAAGAGGGAAGTTGATTTTTATTTCTTGGGGTTTTTTTCAGCACTCAATAGAAAATGAGGCTTTGAACGGAGGTGTTTTAACTAGAGAGTGTATAGTGGTGGGGATGTGCTTCACTAAACACTCATTGAGCTAGGACATGGGTGTTTTAAAGTGAGTTAAAAAAAACTAGCTTGCTCCAGAAATGTTGCTTTAAATAACAAACCTCTTGGTTTTGGGTTAATCGGGTTATAGCAGAAACCCACCCAGGGCTGTTTCTGCAGCAGCTCCCCCAAATGTCACTTTGCAGCCATATCTGTAGGCTGGGTTTCATCCAGACTTTACCTGGGCCAGACAAGACAAATTTATCTGGTACAAGTAGAATTAATAATGCTTTGAGTCATATTATATGTGATAAGGCATTTGGAGCACAAATATATGCAATTATAGTGTGTTTTCCAAGCAGGAACTGCACAGGAAGGGGGTGTCCTCAGTCTACTGGAATGGTACCAGCATGTAAAAAAAATAAATACTGGAATTAAAGGCAACCAGCTGGTATAATTTATTAGTTTTCTGAAGCAGCATCCCTCATTATTTTTAAGAGCCTCTTTCTCCTCCCAAGGGTCAAAATTGTCCAAGGGTCAGAAAAACAACAAGGATTTTGAGGCAGCTAATGCTCTAAGGTATCTTTATCACGTGTGCAGTTACCTGGCAGTTACCTCCTTTAATTTAAACTTAACACCCTGTCATCAAAATTAGCTGGTAGTTAATTTCCCGAGGCAACACAAAGGAAATAATTTATACTTTTTTGGGGCTGTTCAGCCATTTGACTTTAGGACTTCTTTGAGATGGTCCCTTCCACCCCGGATCACCTCCCTTCCTGGAAAAGGCACTTAACACTTGGGAGCAGAACCCCTGACCCCACTGACATGAAATGTCTCATTCCAGCTGTTGTTATTGTTTCTGAAACTTCAGTCTCACCTGAGAAAACGAACGTGTTCTAACCATTGTGATGTGGAAGAAGCCACAGCCATGTCAGCCAGATTTAAGGGATGCTTGGCAAGACAGACAGTATTTGCTGATAAAAGAACACTTCTATCAGCAACAGCAGCTCTTAGAGTTCCTCTCAGGCAAAACTAGATAGTAGCAAAAATACTTATTTACTGGCTTGATTCTATCTACAGGAAGGTCTTTTGCTAGGAAATCTCATTACCTGAACACAACAGGAAACGGCCTGAGGGCCAGGCCTTTGCTTCAGACAGAAAGCCGACTGCACAGTCAAACCTCAGCCAGCTGCTTGTCAAGTTCTTGTGGCTTCAACCCATTTTCACATCCTGCCAACAGACAAATGAAGGGGATCTTCTGAAGGAAAAGGGACTCACACTTTCCTGATCTTTAGATATCTTACCATCGGCTTGGTTATTCCCACCACGACTCTACAGGGTACAAATCCCTGTTCCTTATTCCCTCACTTTTAAAATATATATGTTTTTATGCTATGAAAACTTGTAGCTGTGCCTCAAGTAAAGGGAAACAACAGACTATAATTTATACATCAAGGACATGTCCTAAACAAGGACACTCAGCATCCAGCACAGGGGCCAAGAATGTCCAAGACTGAAGCACTTGGGGATTAATTAGCAAGAAGTCCATTTATTTTTGCACGGTCTGTCATTTGGAGACTCTTAGTTCCTCAACCTTCACCCCAATCTTTCCAGGTGGGAGCTTTCTGCCACTGTTGGGGTCCCACCTTCTTCTGAATTTTTTACATCTGAGGGACGGGTGTTGATTAAACCCCAGACCCCGGGCTGGGAGACCCATGACCATTTGCTGGCACTATAAATAGGAAATCCAGACCAGCTCTTGGCTGATTTCACAGGATCACAGACTGGTTTGGGTGGGAAGGGACCTGTAAAGGTCACCAGGTCCAACCTCCCTGCAGTGCTCAGAGCCCCGGCCAACCTCCCCTGCAATGGTGCCAGGGATGGGGCAGCCACCACCTCTCGGGGCAGCCTGGGCCAGGCTCTCACCACTCTCACTGTAAAAAATTTCTCCCTTCTCTCCAGTCTAATTCTCCCTCTTTTAGTTTAAACCCATCATCCCTTGTCCTGTCCCAACAGGCCCTGCTCAAAAGCCTGTTCTCATCTTTTATAGGCCCTTTGAAGTATTGAAAGGCTGCAGTAAGGTCTCCCCGGAGCCTTCTCTTCTCCAGATTGCACAACTCCAACTCTCTCAGGCTTTTTTCACAGGAGAGTCCCCTTGTGCTTGTAACATGTGCTATAAATGATAAGCAACTAGGGTCTCTTACCCATAAAAACAAGTTGCTTTTGATTTACAAGTGAAAGCATAAGCAGGTCCCTGATCTCAGTTCAAGTTTCCAAGGAAAACAAGTAGCACTGCAAGAGTAGATAGTTCTCCATCCTTATTATCAGACCAGCTGGTATCATTTCTCTATCAAGCTGCTAAGTGAGGAATGTTGAAAGTTCCCGAAAAGGGCAGTCCAGGGGCGAATTTGTGGTTGACAAGACAAATTAACAGCGTGTATGCTGGAGGCACATCACTGCAGCCATGTTGCTCCTACAGTCTTCAGATTCAGCATGTTTTAGAGCAAGTCCTGGGAAATGTTATTAATTCTTGTGGTTTTATCTTTTGTGTAGCTAAAGTAGTTGAGAAAAATAAAATCTTTTAAGGGGAAAAAAAGCGTGAGGAACGGAGTGTTAATTGTATATATGATACAGCACTTCAGAGGTGAATGTTCTTGTTTTAGAGCTCAGCATAATGATGGTGATTCCATGGGCTGGAAGCATTGGAGAACCTGCTTCTTTCACAGAATCACAGCATGGTAGGGGTTGGAAGGGATCTCCTAAGATCATCAAGTCCAACCCCCCTGCCAGAGCAGGACAGAACTAGGGCAGATCATGCAGAAATGCATCCAGACAGGTCTGGAAAGTCTCCAGAGAAGGAGACTGCACAGCCTCTCTGGGCACTCTGTTCCAGTGCCCTGTAACCCTTACAGGAAAGAAGTTCTTCCTCATATTGAGGTGGAACTATTCTATGGAACTTCCTCTGCTCGAGCTTGAATCCTTTGCCCTTTGTCCTGTCCCAATGCACAAGTGAAAAGAGGTTGTCCCTGCCTTCTTGGTGCCCATCCCTTACGTGTTTACAGACATTAATTAGATCCCCTCTGTCTTCTCCTCTCCAGAGTAAAAAGCCCCAGGTCTCTCAGCCTTTCCTCACAAGGCAGGTGTTCCAGCCCCTTCTTCATCCTTGTAGCCTCTGTTGGACTCTCCCAAGTAGATTTCTGTCTCTCTTGAACTGGGGAGCCCAGAACTGGATGTAATACTCCAGGTGAGGTCTGACCAGGGCAGAGTAGAGGGGGAGGAGAAGCTCCCTTGACCCGCTGGCCACACTCTTCTTAATGCATCCCAGGATACCATTGGCCACCTTGGCCACAAGGGCAGAGTGTTGTCCCATGTTGTCTATCAGGACTCCAAGGTCCTTCTCCATGGAGCTCCTCTCTAGCAGCTCACCTCCTAACCTGCACTGCTGCATTTTGTTGTTCCTTCCCAGGTGCAGGACTCTGCACTTGCTCTTGTTGAACCTCACAGAACCTTTAGCCTGGCCCGTTTGCTGCATGCCACCCAGCTCCTTCCTTTGGCAGCAGCAGCTACCGAGCTCTTCTGAAGTGTCACTTGGCTGTTTGGTGCAACTAGAAATGCTGCTGATGAATGAACAGCGGAGCCTTCCTCGATGGCTTGTGTTTGTGAGGATATGTCTCGGGAAACTCAACAGTAAATCGTTATTTCTGCTTTGGGAAATGAGAGACAAGTTCATGTGCATTTCTTGTGTGTATGGAGGGATCTCTCCAGGTTCTCCAACCCTCTCCTGTTACTGGAATACCTGCTTTATTTCACCAGCTCCTGTATCTCAGAGCAATGGACCTATCAATTTATGTAGGCATCTGTGGTCTTCCTTCCATTTCTGTAATAGCTACTGTATTTCAACCATTTATGTTCTGCACTAAAACCCTTTTTGTTCAGAAAATACTTTTGGTGTAGCCTTAAAGCATAAATTGCAGCTGATATAGAAGCATAACCATCTCTGTAAACTTTCTCAGTCTGGAGTAAAAATGTCTTTTGAGTTTAGCTTAGAATTTTTTTGTTCTTGTAAAACACCTTAAGATAATTTAAAAAAAAAAGCAAACCCTACAGTTATACCAAGTTCTGATTGGCCACAAGTGAGGCATTTTTTTTGAGCTATATGAGCTATATGTTGGCATGTTTTGAGCTATACCTAGTGTACTTCTGAGCTATAGGTATAATTGGCTGAATTTCCTACCTGGGTTGCATCTGTGACAGTGTGAAGCACACAAGGCAGTTGAGGAAGTCCAGCCCTTGTGCCTGTTAGTTTTCCCACATTTCTTTCTTTGAAGTTTTGCGTTCTAAACTTTTCCCCTCTCATCCCAGCAGAACTCTGAGACTTGTCTTGATCCTGAGATAGGAGCAGTTACAGAAAAGCTTTCAGAAGTAGAGCTAAAGATGTACAAAACTAAGGTCAAAGGGATTTTGGTGAGCAAAGTAGGAGCTGAAAATACTTGGATCCTTAAACACAGCCAGGAGAGAAGAACAGTCTGCCCAAACTTTGTTTGTTATCTGTCTAGACTTTGCAGCCCTTAGGATGTTGTCTTTACTGCAGCTCTAAATTATGAATGGCCTTCACTTTTTCTACCTTACAAGTCAACAAAAGAACAAGAAGAATAAAGCAGAGGAGTGCTCAATCCCAATGGAAATGGGTAGAACTGTGGCATGTAAAAAAAGAAAAAGCAGACACTACAGTGAGGACAATTCTCTTGTGTTCAATAAGTTATTTTGAACAGACCAAGCACTGGTGCAGTCAGTACCTATAGGCTGGAAGGGTCTTCGAGGGACAGGCTCATTGAGTGTATCTGTCAGAAGCTGTCCCATGCTCACGTGTGCACACATGAGTCCACACACAGCCTTGCTGAAGACCCGTGGGGTTTTTATGCTCTTTGGAGAGGATTCACTGCAGAACAGTCAGCACAAGCTACTTATCCTTAAAAAAGGACTCCTTCATGGTGGGAGTGACATCACTGTTAGTCTTCTTTTTCTTTAAGCTCGTCTGCCTACTGCTGGATAACTTGAGGATGAAAGATGTGCTTCAGATGAAATGGAGAACAGTAGTACGTAAAGGTGGTGGCAGCCCCATCCCTGGAAGTTTTTAAGGCCAAGCTGGACAGGGCTCTAAGCAACCTGCTCTAGTGGGAGGTGTCCCTGCCCATGGCAGGGGGGTTGGAACTAGATGCTCTTTAAGGTCCCTTCCAACCCTGACAATTCTATGATTCTATGAAATGAGGAAAATAACACGTGGAATGTGAAGCAAGTTTGTGGTAGTGCTTTTAGCTGAGGTGTTTAAAGAAATGTTGTACAGGAAAAAACACTGCTGTCAAAAGGGAGTAGCAAACCTCCACTGATTGTAGTACTCAGAAAAGGACAATTCCCCTTCAACCAGAGCAGTTTCTTCTGTGGCCATCAGACACAGCACCACGGCAAATCCCTCTGTGCCATGTTGTGAGCACAGGGGACTTTTCTTTAAAAGGTATTTGACACATAAAATTGATGGGAATTTGCTATTATTTGTTATTATTTATGTATTTTAAAGTTTCCTTCACAGCACTCTATTGCATGTCTGATCACACTTAAAAGAGTCTTTAATGATATGGATAATGGAGACAGGAATTCACTGGCCTGCAGACCCTAGTTTGAAAAGATTTTACTATTGCCTAATGCAAATCCTGTTTTGCCTGTTCAATTCCATATGCCAGGCAAGACCCTGTGTCCTGCTCCCAATAGATCATGGCTCTGTGCTCCTTGTAATAACAAACAGTTTTCTCTAATGCCTAAATGCATTGAAACAGTGATCTTTCCATTACTGTATACAGCTATACAGTACTGTTGATTTTAAATTATCCATGAAAGCAAAAAATCCAGACACTAATCTCTTAAGGTTCCAGACACCTGAGATTGTTAAAACTGGACGAGAAAGTTGCAGCTTCCAGCAGTATTTTCTAATAATTTGGCATCTGAGACAGAGTGACACTGCAAGTAGGTCACTATTTAAATAAGACTTACGTCAATCTTTTTACAATAAACTTACTTGCATGCTTCCTTCCAACTAATCAGTTCTCTAACCACATGAAAAATGAAACCAGCCCAAATGTCAAACACCTTCTGGCAATAGGTGTTGAAGTAGGGAGGGATGTAATTTTCAAAACCCGAGGTTTCAGTGGGTGAGCCTCAACAGTTTTGCTCACATTTAACAAATCTTAATGTAGTTAGAACCCTATTGTAATAAATAAATAAATAATCTTTTGACATTATTTCTCCCTCAGGTTCATTTCTCACTTACTTGAAATATGGAGGACCAGAAACTTTGAAGTTGGCAGGCTGATTTAATGCTGTTTGGGATTTGGCCTTGCTGGTAATGACAAGGTGCAGTCAGAGAAACTATTTTAGAACAGAATGATTTCAGTAGGTTCCACTCCATAAATCATGAAATAATTCTACATTTTTCTCATTTCAGATGCCATTAGAAATAATAATTTGTAACAAAGGTCTCTCACTGTACAGGAAGCCTACCTATCTGCATTGTCCTGTGTTTTCACAGGAAGCTCTGTGGAGACTCAGGTCATGTCTGTTTCCACATCTCTTCTGCAAGTGAGCAGCCCTAAGCCCCCAGCCAATGTCTGACCTGCAGGAAGATCACTGTGTATTCCTCACCAGCAGAATGGCAGCAGAATGACAGAGCTTTACCTTAGCCACATTGTCAAGCTATAAAATAGACCAAGCTTCCCATTAACATCACCTCTAACAGAGAAATCCTTTTCTATCTATGAATTTCACTCGGCATTCAGCTTGTACACTTTGTATTTTGGCAAGCTATGCTGTGGTCTGGCAGAGTCTCCTTCATGTAAGTATACACCAAGTGAATATATATTCCTTTCTAACCAAAGCTTTTGCTTAAAACAATATATATAGCTTGTGTAAGGCATATAATCCATGAGGGGAAGTTTTGGGGCCTTTTTAAGCCTAATGTGGGAGGAGCAGTTCCCCACAGCTATGGACTTGAGTACCAATTCTTTGTTAACCTTTTTCATCCTTCAGTATCCTGCTCTGTAAATGAGTGTATGCTCTCTAAATCTGACCAAATAAAGGAGAAAATAATTTCATTTACTATCAATGGAAAATGCTGCATTTGTTAATGTTACATAAATTTCTCTTAACACTGACTATGAAACAGAGTTAGCAAATACTTACTACCTTCATTTATATGTCTCTGCCCATTTTGTAATGGGGATCTCTAAACTTTACTATTACTGAAAACAGAAACAGGAAGCAAATAATACACAGCAGTAAATGTCTCTACACACTCCACAGAAGATGTTTTTGCCTGTGAAACATTCATCACTAAAATCCTTACATTCAGGTTTGACCACAGCAACTGAGCAGCTGTAACAGAAATATGACCACAGTTATGTAATACCCCACATGCCATTAATACATACCCAGCCATATGAAACCTCTATTTTTTTTTTTTCCATAAACAATTTAACATTACTTCATATTAATAATCTTCATCAGACAAATACTCTGGACCCACTGTTGTGGTGTACTAACAGGATGACTCCTGCCAGAGATGGCTGAAAAATTTCATGGAAATCGCTGTATCAGAAAATTCACTTTGCTAAGAATCAAACTGTTTCCTGGGAATGCTCTGTTTTTCATCAGACATTGCCAGCCTATTGAACCATTTTGTATCACAACAAAGCATTTCATTCTGAATGTTTTGACAACAGTTGTGAACTAGGCATTGGAAACAATGTTTTGGTAATACCATTTGTGTTTCTTGCTCCTTGAAATCACAGAACTTTAGAACTTCCACTGCACAGCAATCTTCCTTGTGTTCCAAATACTGATTACAAAGGATTCTTTTGGATTTCAGAAACTGTTGTCTTCTCTGAAGCCTGCCTGCTTTTTTCTCAGAAGATTGGTTTACTAATGTAAGAAACGGAGAGAGCAGTCCATTAATTAAGATGCTTACATGTGTCATTGTTCCATTACATGTATAATATCTCAGTGCTTTAAGGAAGGGAACTTTCTATGTGCTAATTTTGTCACTGACAACAGAAGAAGCCCATGGGGCAATATGTAATTTACTAGGAATAGAAGGGGTTTTTATTCAAACACTGTGCTAAGCAACACTCGAATTCCATTTTGTGTAAGGAACCTGTACTGGTAACATCAGGCCTTATATTTCTTCATCATAAACAGTGACCTTTGAGTTTACAGTTATATTTCATATGCATCTAATGCATCACTTGAATCACAATATGTTTTCACTTAGAGTGTTTCACTTAGACCTCTATTAAACAAATTGTGACTAATAGTATGAAGTAATTTAGAAATTCATCACCTGTGAAATGAATGTGTAAAACAAGACATTTAGCTTGGACACAGCCACCTCTAAAAAAACAGTGCTGCTGCAACAGCAAGACAGAATCCCCCTCCACTCTCCTCACAGCTCTGGCTGGAATTAGTCTTCCATCCTCTTAAACTCAGATACCTCAATGCCTGGGCAAAGAGTGCTATTTGTTGTGGGAGCTAGAAACTGATAGTTTCTAAAGAGGAATGTCTCTGTGCTCTGCAGATCGCTGCTGAGGACTTGAGACATTTCACCTGGCACAGGATGGCCAAGATTAGCATGGCTGGCAGCCAGCTTCATTAGCGAAAGCAGGAGGTGATCAAGAAGCTGTCCCACTGGTCTCCAACTGCAATGTGGAATGAACAGGAGTCAGGAAGGAAATCTCAAACCTTGTGATTTCACTAGGATCGTATCTTTTCAAGCATCTTCATCTATCGCTTTCTCTACACACCCCCATGTGGTTAGCATCGTTCACTGCAGGATGGGTTCTGCTAGAAAATTAACACTAGTCGCAGCCGAGATAGTGTAAGACTGCACGCTCAGTAATAACAGCTCCACTTAGGCAGCTTATTAAATGCCCATCCAGGGATCTCTGTTTAGACTTCCATAACACCAAGTCTAAGAGAAAAAAAAATGCTATCAGGAAGTCAATAAATGGAGCTGGCGAAAGCTGGTGCTTTTGTACTTTGCACCGATTTCCTCTGTTATGCATTTCCTTCTCTTTCCCCTCAACCTCCCTCCCTTCCCTCCTTTCTACCCTCCTTCCCTCCCTCCCTTCCTTTCCTAGCTCATGAAATCTGAAAATTCAGAAAACAGAAGCTGAGAAACACAAATTCCTAGGCAACAAAAAAAAATTTAACAGCCTGCATTCTTAAGAAGCTATTCAAATTTCACACCTGCATGA
>WUAM01000217.1:4647506-4658056 GCA_024336885.1 Actenoides hombroni | reverse complement strand
TGTGGAGCTGTGGTGCTGAGGGACAGGGGTCAGTGGTGCCCTGGCAGTGCTGGGGGAACGGTTGGACTCCATGATCTTAAAGGTCACTTCCAACCAAAAGGATTCTATGGTTTTATATCTTGCAATAAAGGCTTTAAAAAACTTTGCTAAAGGATCTCAGAGACAATCTGGCGCGTTCCTCAAAATAACCAGTGTTGCATAAGTTCCCATTTCCATACTGGGCAGTTTTCTCTAAAGATCCATAACAGATGGTATTTGTTCCAGGCTTTTTCTACCGTGGGCACTCCAGACTACATTGCCCCTGAAGTTTTCATGCAGACTGGATACAACAAACTTTGTGACTGGTGGTCGCTCGGGGTCATCATGTACGAGATGTTGATCGGTAAGGAACCGGCAGCGCACAAGGTTTGAGCAGGAGTTGTGGTGCAGGACATCAGCTCTCTTGTGCTTGGGGTCAGGTTCTCAAAGCCATCCGCTCATGACATGGTTTGTGAGGTTTGTTCTGGGGCATTGTAGACTTCAGGAACTGCAGGAACCACTTTTGCTTTTTACAAGATGGCAGTTTTCTTTCTTTTCAGGTTATCCGCCGTTCTGTTCTGAGACTCCTCAAGAAACATATAAGAAAGTAATGAATTGGAAGGAGACTCTGACATTTCCTCCAGAAGTTCCAATATCTGATAAAGCAAAGGATCTAATTTTAAGGTGCCAGCCATATGGTTTGCCAGTTAATGCAGTACTAATTTTCTTGTCGTGCAAACTGTCCTGTGTATCTCTCATAGCTTGCTTCCCATGTTAAAAAAACCAACCCTGATGCTTGTGACAGCTCCATATTCTGTCCTGTACATGCATCAACTGCTGAACTGCCTTGTTAAATACATTTGTCTCTCAGAGGTCATTTAGTGGAGCTAAATGTGCTAAAAAGTGGCTCCCATGGAAGCGTTGCTAATCTGGCAAAGTATGAATATTTCTGCTTTCATTTTGTCTGTGAGCTGCTGGTGGAAGCAACTTCATCTTTTTGCCAGAGGTAGCTTCATAGGATGGTTCCAGTGTCTGTACTGGAGCATACAGACGTATCCCAGCACACGCTGCCTTTTGCTCTTTCATTTGTATTTTCAATCACCTATCTATTCTCAGGACAGAAATATAAATGTCTAGCTGCTTAGGCTTTATATGTTCCCCTGCTCTACATTGGTCCTGAAATAGAAAGGGCGTGTTTTGCTGTTGGGAAAGAATAGCCCATCTTAATCGTAGCATTTGACATGATGTTCCTGAGCATAACTCTGTGTGTTGGTTTTTCACTGGGAGTTCTTAACCCTCTCCATTTCTATGTCAAGAAACCGTAGTAGTGTCAGTTTGGAAAGCCGTTCCATTTCTGGATGGAATGCTTTCATTTTCATTCCTCCTTCATTTGCATTCTTCCTTCCATCCCAGATTTTGCTGTGAATGGGAGCACAGAATTGGTGCATCTGGTGTGGAGGAAATAAAGAGTAACCCATTCTTTGAAGGGGTTGATTGGGAGCATATCAGGTAAGATGCTTTGCACAGAAGCAAGCTGCTCTTCTCTGTGGTCCCGTTCAACAGAAGGGAGCAGCTTGACTGGCATTTATTGTATCTAGGTGTGGGTGAGAGTATTTTGTTCTTTATCTGAAGCTTGCTGAGCTTTAGGTACCTTCAGCCTTTGATTCTGTTAAGAAAGGGAAAGTGGCTGAATCCTGCTTCCTTCTGCCTTTGCAATCTTAATGCTGAAACTGCTCTTCTTGGCAGAGAGAGACCCGCTGCGATTTCAATAGAAATTAAAAGCATCGATGATACCTCGAACTTTGATGAATTTCCAGAATCAGATATCCTGAAACCAACAGGTAAATGCTTTGATTCTGCACGTAAACAATTCTTTCTCCTCTCCAGTAGAACGGTGTAACTTTCCTGTTGATCAGAGAAAGGATTTTAGTAGATGCTAGAGGGTTGGGGTTTGTTTTTTTTTTTATCATGAGCAAATTGTTGGTTGAGTTTTGTGGAGCAGTGGTTTGCAAGCTGCACTGTGGGTGTCAGGAGGTGGGATGCAGACTGGTAGGTGATGCAGGAGCCACCTGACAAAGGGCAACTGTAAGAGGCAGGACAGCTCCCAGCAAGGCAAGATCTCAGTGGGACCTGTGAGCCCAGTGCTGCGAGTACCTCTTGGCACTGGCTAATTCTCGCTAGCGCATCGAACACTGGGGGCAGTGGGCAGGGCGAGGGTGGGACAGAACTGGACGATGTGTTTTGGTGTAAAACTCTAAAGGATCCTTCTATTTACGTGTCAAAGTAGAGTTGCACATTTGCACCCTGTGTTTAAAACACACCTTGCAGCACTTTCTGGCTGGGATTGAATGAAACCAAATCCCTAGATTTGTGATATTTCTTTCCTTAGAAGCATTTTCTCCTGCTCCACATCCAGTATTTTTATATGAAAATAAACCTTAGTGTCTTCAAAGGATAATTTTATTTTTTTTTCCTATGTCTTGTCAGTGGCAACAAGCAACCATCCAGAGACTGACTACAAGAACAAAGACTGGGTTTTTATCAACTACACCTACAAGCGTTTCGAAGGGCTGACGGCCCGAGGAGCAATCCCATCCTATATGAAAGCAGGAAAGTAAAAAAAATCTCTACCTGGGACAACTTCTGAGCCATGGAATTATCTTCCTGTACTTTGGGTTTGCACCCATGAAAGAACTTATTTCTTTAAAAAAAACCAACAAAAAAGAAACCTTGAGGGCTATCAACTCTTGGAGAAGATTTCAGGACCCTGGTTTTGTTACCGAGGATTTTTTTTATTTCTTTCCACGCCATGGAAAAAGATTCCACAAAATATTTGCATCATCTCTGCTGCAAGCACGTTTTGCTGCTTGGGGAGCAAGAGTTTTGGTTTTCTTTATAAATCCTTTGCCAGCTTGTACAGCCCCTCAGGAGGTGAGAACAAGCCTTGGCTTTGCCGTCGGGGTTTAGAGGGACTTGTCGCGCCGGTCCCGCGTTAAGTGACAAAACTCCAACCTGCCAATTCTGCCAGCACTGTTTTCCCAGTGGCTAAGGACTTGGGGACAAAGGAAACAAAGCAATAATTGAAGCTTGAGATAAGACAACTCTCCAGGAAACTCTCTAGGAAAAAGGACACGACTCGTTATTGCCTTAACCTTAGTTTGTAGTGCTGTTTTTTATACCGCTACTTGGAAACCTCTTTAACAGCATTTCTCGCCTCTGTCGCCGTGGCCTCTGGTTGCAGTGCACTTTACTTTTGGTACTAAGACAGTGACCCTCAAGCCATTTTATTTCTTTTTTTTTTTTTTCCTAATTTCTTTTCTAAATTAAAAAAATGTGCAACACTTACTTTTTTCCCTTTTCTAGCCAGCCTTAGGAGAACCGGGGCCACTTCCTCTACCGAGCGCCAACGCTTCTCTGTTCCTGGATGAAAAGATGGATCTAGAACCAATGCAGATGATAAAAACTACAGCTGGTAACGCAAGTGGATCTGGAATTAGAGCAAGAGAGGAAGGGAAAAATCATTTAACCTGATCCTTGGTGGGCAGCTTGAGTACAGCTGGGTCAGCCGTGAGGTTTCCCGGGCCTGCTGCTGCCATCTTTTGGCCACTTTCAAGATCTGCTGCATTGTCCTGGGTTTAAAGACAAAATCGGCTTCTGTGGCCTTTTTTCTCTTGGTTTGGAGCAGAACAGGATGGGATTCACCTGTGAGTCTTGCTGATGGAGGCCTCCCTGCCTTTTTCTTGCAGAGATTCTCTTGCTGTCACGGCTGAACCATCTGTCCCCTGTAGTCTTCCAAAGAGACAGTGCCTCACGGGGTCACTTTTGGGGCAGTGGAACCCACCACGTCCACTCTATGATCATTGCCTAGTGTAATTTCTAAAAATACATTCAGTTCTGATCAGGTTGCTCTCGAGGAGAGCCCCAAAGTGCCTTTCCTCACCTGGGTGTCTCTCAGAACACGACTGCGTTTCGGGAGGGAGGATTCTGCCTCAGTTGAGCTTTTGCCGATTCCTTTTTATATTCAGGAGCTCCACTTTGTCCCTGTTTTGGAGCTAACTCTGCACTTCCAGGGGCAGGTGGCATTAACCTTTGGGCCTGCCTAGTTCCAGTCTTTAATTTGCAATTAGAGTTTTGGGGTTTTTTTTAATGTAAATATAATGAGGTTTCTAAAATTCAGTTTTGATTTGAACTGTCTTGGATTCTTGCAAACTTTTATTGGTGCTGAACACTACCTACATAGCACAGACAAAAAAAACCCAGCCAGCTGTTTAGGACCCAAGCTCGAGCAGCAAATCCAAGTCAAAGGAAGGCTTGCAGTTGGATTTAGTCCTAGCTTTCTAGATTAGGAAATGAAAGAAAATGAGTTTGGAGTGGAATTTGTTTTTTTCAATAGGTGCTTTTAGGGAATTTTTACCTAGATGTCTTTTTGAATTGAGTGCCATCATGAAGGACTGAGGGATTGCAAGTACAAGATATAGCTAGAACTGGGTGATAACTCTTTATTGTCCCTTCCCTCACCTCCCCACTGTGCTTGTTGTACGTGTCCTAAAGAGTTCAATGAATTGCCATAAGCAGTTTAGATACCACTTAGATCCTACAAGATGAAATGCAAAAATAGCCTTAACTCCACGTACCAGGATCACTGTAGTCAGTTGGGCTTGCTCTGCTGACCAAGGGCTAACTGAAGTCATGAGTTACAGGATCAGGCTTTCTATCACCTCATCACTAATATCATCTTCTTAGGAAGGACTGATACCAACTTCTCAGACTGCTCCAGCTCCTTCTCCTGCAGTTTCTTCTAACCATTTGAAAGTGTTGCCTTATAAACCATTGGAAAACTAAGACATAAAAAAAAATAATTAAAAAAAAATAATTCCTAACAGCTTAGTTACTGCCTTAAATAAAAAAAAACAACAAACAAAAACCACCAACTTTAAAGCTGCTGTGGATTAGGAATAAATGATTTTGAGATAGTAGCTGCATTCTTAGCCCTTTAACTAAAAGGGACTGGTGTTTTTATTTATAAATACCAAAGATGAAGAAGCTGAACAATTCCAAGTTGTGATAACTTGCTGTGAAAAGAACCCTTTGTAGTAATAGGGACGGTGCATTTTTAGTGCATGTTGGTTTTTGGATCTGAAACCTCAGATTTTGAGTTAAAGGTGAAGTTTTTTCAAAGGTATGAGGAGCAGTTGGGTACCTCACTCCTGTTGGTCTTTCAGAAGTTGGGATGCCTTTGAGTACAGTCCTCTTGGGACTCCAGCAGTAGGTTGTATCCCAGTTGCATTGTAGGCCTGCTCCCTGTTCCAGTTGTTCACCAACACTAGGAAAAAAAAAAGGGCCAGTGTCTCCTCAGCAGGATCCTACTTCCTCGCTGAAAGATCCAGGGTTTCACATGCCCCTTCCATCTCCCCATCAGCCAAACATTTCTCTTCACTGCTGGCTTGTGTATGGAGGTTGTAAGTATCTTTTTAGCTCTTTTTTTAAGCTGCAAACAGTTGCTGGACTTCTAGGAGTAGTTCCAACCTCACTCCCCCCTGGATCAGAGCGTGAGTTATGCTGCCAGTTCATCTCTGTGTCATGCCTCGCACAAAACTGCACTAAGTGTTTCTTATCACTGTGCCCTGACTCTGCCTTAAGCTGTAAGTTGAAAAAGTGTTCTGTAAATATTGAAAAGCTGTTACTAAATTGCACTGTAAAACGTGGCAGGTGTAGTGTGTGTGTGTGTGTTGCTGGGGGAGCCAACTTTTTATGGAACAGTCTTTTGTGTTGTGTAAATAAAATCATCTTAGTAAACACCATTTTGCTACTATGTTGAGTGTTTACACACTGGAATCTCTCAGGTTGGGGGTTTCTTTTGACTTGAAACTGATTTTAGAATCAGCTCCCGGGCTGGAAACTGCATTTCCAAAAGGTGCACAGCAGCTGTGAAGAAACCAGCCCCCACTTCAAGGTGAAAGAACCTGGTAAACTCTGAGGTCCTCTGTCCTACTACACCTGGTAGTAACACTACACAGCTGCTGCACTGGGTCCCTCTCAGATCAACCAGGCTCTGTCTGCTGTGAAACTACTTCTAAGACTTCAGGGTCACAAGCCCCACTTACTTTATGAATCAAAGAAACAAAACCTTCTAGCAATCTATGCACTGTCCCTTCTTCTACTCCACAGTTAAAACAATCTTCAAAAGAGCCAAACAAGCCACATACAATTTATACTTTAATACAGAAAAGAAACCATACAGCTGTAGTTCACACACACCACGAGTAACACTTCAGTATATCTAGAATAAGACAAAACTGGACGTTGTACCTGAAGTAGGCAACCAGGAGAGGAGAAAAAGCACGTGTACTTTTTCAATTTCATTTAGTGTTCCAATGGAACCTGCTCCACTGAAAAAAGAAATCCAGAATTCATCTTTTAAGTACTTGGGAAAGCCAATGAACTACAGTGGGCTTTCTGGAGTGGTAAAAACTGGGAGCTGGATCCCTCCATCCTGGGAGCTGGGTCCCTCCATCCCACGCTGAAGGTCCAGCTGACTGCAGAGCACCAGTGACAGTCTGTAACCCTCAGGCACCAGCCAGGGGCAGTTAAGTGCCCGTGCTCACTGTTTCTAATCTGAATCCTTCAGGTAGGCCCATCTAACACCCAGCTCAGGGACAGACACTGCTGGGGTTGGCTTTGGCTGCAGGTGGTACTTGGCTGGCAGATGCTCAGCGGCTGATGCCTTGACACAGTCCCAAGGGTACCAACACCACACGCGTGTCAGGTCCTTGGAGCAGAACCCTTGTGAACTCCAATCCCATGTCAGCTGGTCAATACTAGTACACATTTCTCTAAAACTTACACTGCTGTAAAAATAAATACACATCAAATAAAAAATACTCCGTAGGGGTGTGGGGGCAAGTGCCAGCATTGCTGGGGGACAGTTGCACCAGTGCCTTTGCTTGACTGGGGGGAAACAGCTCGTTAGCGAGGCAGGTAACGGGTTTGGTCTGGCCCTCAGGGGGAAGGTTGATGATCCCATTTGTCTTCCTTCCTTTACTACAAAAATAGAAATTCATCTAGAGCAAGAACGGAAGGGATTGCACAGCACCTCTGCGCAGAGACCGAAGGACACTTCTCTAAAAACAGAGCCAATGACACAGGGAAGTGTTTTCCAAAGCAATCGGGTGGACCCCGGCATCCCAACCCCTGGGGACTCTCCGAAGCACTTCTGGAAATCTTCCCATAGGCACTTAAAAAAAAAAAAAAAGAAGAAATCTATTTGCTGCACTTAGGAAAGAAGCTAAGAACAGAAATACCGCAGAGAATGGAACCTGTATCCATCCAAAGAGGAACTCACTTATCAGCGAGTTTATGCCTTGGCAGAGAGTTTGTTACTCTGCACTAAACCAACACTGAGAAACCTCCAGGAAAATTGGTGCTTGATGCTGCAGTGTTACTTACACTGAGTAAAAACCCAAAGAGTAACAGCAACCCTCAGTGCTAAGCCTACCGGCGCGCTTCGCAGACAGAGAATCACAAAGACGTGCTCGATGGCACAACCCTGACAAGGAAGGATGAAACCTTCTGGGGGCAGACTGACACCCACCTGGGGTTTGTAACTCCACCTCTAACTGTTACAGGTTCTGTGTTACAGTGCAAATTCCACTGTCAAGCTACATGTAAAGTACTTCCTGCTGCTTTCAATATTCTGCACAGTAGTTTCATACGATGCTTTAATTGCTGGAGTGTGAAGAATGCTTATTTCTCCTGCATTTTTTTTTCCCACCTGTGATTCCTAGACAGCTTTCTTCACAACATGCAGGTTTCCCAGCCTTCTAAGGCTGAGACTTCCCCTAGAACAAAAGCTGAAGGTTCATCAGCTTTGCCTATCATTGTAACTTACCCACTAACTAGGGGGTTACACTGGCTGCAGGGAGCTCTGCGTGGCAGGAACAGGGCCAACTGGGCTCCAGTGGAACTGCCTGAGCTGAACCAGCCCAGAGTGTGTCTGTACTTACAGCTTTGCTGGCCCTGAAATCCAAAACCAACAGAGCCTCAAACACAGACTAGGATAATACACTTGGAGCAGCAAAGGAGAGTTGTTCCCAGGTACATGTATTTTCTCTCCTAAGGCTGGTTTACTATTGATATCTCTTACCTGCCTGACAGCAAAATGGTCCAGTCAGTTCCAAACTGGGAAGAATGCAGCTGGCCTTTTATAGCTGCATCAGCAGAGTGCTCCTTGGAGAGGCTACAGAAATTCTGACTAAGGTTGATGAGACCAAGGTAGTAAACTGCCTGTACTGGGAGCTCCTCCAATGGCTTTTTTTTGTCTTAGCAGGGGGGGTGGAGGAGACAAATGAAAATCTTTAGCATGCACAGTCACCTCTAGAAAGCTTCTTACATCTATTAGGCTACTAAAGAGATTTACTTTGTCGGTAAAACATCAACTACAGTCATGGCTTTTTGGCTTCTTTTCCTTCAGCAGGATCTACTCGTTTTACTCAACATCCCTAAAACCAACGATTCCATCTCACGGAGAAGTATGGATGGGAAATTCAGGTATATGGTTCCTACTAAAGATGTTCATCCTCCCCTAGCACAGTGGAACCACAGGCTGGCTGCAAAGCCGGGTGGCAGCGTAAACAGACTCCTCCAGACTCAGGGGTTTGCTGTCAGAACTGTGCTACATTTCTGCTGGCTGATGAAAGAGCATCATCTGTCCTGCTTTGATGTTCGGTCCTTTGTAACCGATTATCATAAAAGCAAAGTTAAGTGCCTAACAGTAAAGGAAAAAGCTTTGTCTTGACAGGCCCAGAATTTCCTCTCTCACGTCAAACAAGATGTTTTGAAACACTTCTGCTCCTCTTTTAGAAGTTTAGGGTAAAATATTCAGCACCCACTAATGTGGAAGCCTCTGTAGTAGAAACAAACGGCACAATTTCTTTTTGTTTGAGGAGACGTTGCTTTTGATTGCACAATTAGCCTATGAAGTGTGGCTCTTTATTAACATGCTTGAAATATGACAACGTAGTGAGAGCACGAATGAGGGTAAAGCACCTTGCAGGAGTCTGTGTTGAGACCTTCCAACATCAAGCAGGACTCTCCACCCTGAGCCAGGACTAATCTGGTAGATCGTTAACAGCCATTTGGGAGAAGGGTGCATTTAGCCTGTCGAGTTCATCTACTTGTGGGGGGTGATGCATGATAACCTCAGGGTCCTCCGAAACATCATCACCCACAGTGACCAGGTTTGTTAGAGATTTGCTCCGAACGCACTGGAAATCCACGTGCCGGCTTTTGCCCTCTTCTTTCTCCCACGACATCTGGATGAACGGCCGCTGGACGTAGTTGTAGATCACCTCAGACCGCCCCCCAGGCCTCCTCTTCACCTTCTCTTTACAGGTGGGATATCCTGCAAACACAAACAACCAGGCTGACAACTGCTCACGCTCCCCGTTACTGGTTGGTTTTCTTTCCCCCTGAAAAGATGGTACAGCACTGTCTGCAGGCATGGGATCAATGGCTGCTCAGCCTTAGCCATTCTGTGAACAAACAGCTACTGCAAGAAACTCCCAGGACAGAGCACAACATTCTCTAAGCTCCCCAAGGAAATGCTTGGATCAGCAGGTGGAAGCTTTTGCCTCCCAGTCATAAAGAGACAAGGTTTGCTGGTACACGCTACAGAGCTTTCATTTTTCCCTTCACTTTTAAGCCTCCTGGGCAATTTCACCGTTAACACGATCGAGGTGAAGGAACTTCTACTGGTTTCATGAAACTAAATGCCTAGTAAAACACAGAGCAAACCAGGAAACACCCAAAGTCCAGAGGGAACCAGGCTCCACTGACTATGGAGCCACCTCTTTTAGAAGTCCCTTTACCTTCAATGCCGATGCGAATATTCTTCAGCCCCCGTTCCTTCAACACAGCTTTGGCAACGTCCCGGTTCTCGATGTACTTGAAGAATCTGTACAGCTTGGAACTGTAAAGGACTTGAGAAAGAAAAAAAGGCAATTAGAATCTACAAGGAGAGAACTTCTCCCCAGTTATGGACAAGCTCAGCCCTGGGGGTGTTAAAAACCAGGCCCGGATTTCAAGAACTTCTTCAGGCGTCTGTTCTCATCACTGGGATTAGCTGCACTTGCTTGGTGGGAGGGTAGGGATGCACATTATGGTCTGGATAGATTGGGGGGTGGGGGGTGTGTAAAGCAGAATATTGACTCACTAGGGAGCCAGGAAAAGGCCAGGGGGGAGGCAGCACACAACAGGGAAAGATGCAGCGAGCGCTGTCACTACCAATGCAGGTGTCAGACCAAAGCTCTCACAAGCCAGGTATCCTGCCTCCAGCAGCAGCCAGCTCAGAAGGAACTTACAGAACAGGACTTCATGGGTCAGACTGCTGCTTGGGCAACAGGTCACATGGAATCCCAGCATGGCGGGGGTTGGAAGGGACCTCTGTGGATCATCTGGTGCCACCCCCCTGCTCCAGCAAGGTCATTCAGAGCAGGAAGCCCAGGATCACATTGTCTAAGAGGGTTGGGAATCTC
>WUAM01000217.1:4605601-4619623 GCA_024336885.1 Actenoides hombroni | reverse complement strand
ACCCCTTCGCCACCCCCGAGCGGCCTCGCCCCGTGAGGATGCGGACAGCCAACCCCCCGGGGTGCTGCGGCTGGCGTGGCCAAGAAACCCATGGTCCCCGGGGGGAGGGGTGTCCCGGTGGCAGTGCTGGCACCAAGCGGTGCCTCGCAGCCGGGCAGGGGTGCGGGGATGCCTCCGCAGCCCGTGGCACAGGAGCACGGGGCCAGTGAGCCCCCCCTTCCCAGTACGGTTGCTGTGCCACGCAGCTGGCGTCAGCCCAGGACAACTTTTATCGTTCTGCTTCTGTCTCCATCCGGAGCTTTTATGCAAAAGCTGCATAACTGACTGTGCGGGCAAGGAAGGAGGAGGGGTGGCCTGTCCCCCTTTGGGGTGTCTGCTCGCAAAGGGGACGGGGCGAGCAGGTACCTGGGTGTCACCCTGCCACCCACAGCAGAGGGGTGCCACGGGGGATCTCCCCAGGGGCCCGCGGCTGGGCTGTCTGTGATGGTTCCAGAGCCTTGCTGGCAACCAGGAGCAGCTCGGTGCCAGGCGGGGAATCCCCCTTTGCCAGGGAAATCCCTACCTGGCCACTTCAGAGTGTTTTTAAGGACAGCAAGGAGCCTTATCATGTCTCTGCATCTGCCCCAGATGCTTCACATTCCAGCAGCGCTCTGCAAATGGGCTGAACCCAACAGCATCTCCACAAAGCGGGTTCACCTCTTGCCACTTCGGGGGCTGGCAGCCTCGGGGTGCACACCCAAGCCAAGGGGAAGAGAACGGCCCATTCCCAAGGGTGTCCCAGAGCTGACAGCAGGTGACACAGCCCTGCCCCTCAGCCCTGCCAGCCGGTGCTGTGTGTGCAGGGAGGCTGGACCACACTCTGCCAAGGTGTAGGCAAACCGGGGGGAGAGGAGCAATGGTTTCCGAGGCCACTTTGGCCACCTTTGGGGTTCACCTTGAACCGTGGCCAAAGGGCCGGGTGGTGCCAGCACCGGTGTTTCTGCAGCAGCTGGCTTGCAGCGGGGTATGCCTCTTGGGGAGCACCTCTGCTCCCAGAATAGTAAAGAGATGATAAACTCCTCTGACAGCATCTTCCAAAGTGCTGATACCTGTCAGTCTGGAGCCAGACTTCATCACCTTGTTGCTGTTCAGACTATCAAAGTACCCCACCCCCCATCTCTCTCTCTGTCTCCCGTGTCTGTGCTGGTTTGGGGCTTCTTTCTCTTTAAGAGGAAACTCAGCGGAAGCCTAGCTATTCAATATTGTTTCATATGATTTGGTTGTGAAACAATTTAATTTGTTTATGACTCTAAAGGTCAGATTTGACTGTTGCCCAAATTTCTAAAGAATAAAAAAATGAAGCAAGCTGAAGGGAACTTTGTGGCAGGATCAACTGGAGAAAAGAAGGGGGCTAGTGAGAATATTTAACCGGAACAGCAAGGCAAACTTACCTTCAGCTCACGTTTAAAAGCCTAGTCAATCATTACACATTTTTTATTATTTACCTGGTACAAAATCCCCCCAGGAGAACAAGTAGAAAAACTCACAGGCCATATTCTTTCAAATTTTTAGTAGCTCGTTCAACATTTTTTTTCTTCCCTTATATGTCAGGACAGCTGGAGTTATACAGATTGCATTGGTGTCTGGATAGACGAGAAATAAAGTGGTAGAACATTGTGGTTGCAACGCCAAGCTGGGTACATTTGTAATAGTGCAGAGAGTAGGGCCAGCTGGGGACTTTGAAAAGGAAGGTAATTCTCACACAGTCATCAGAAGACAAAGGTTGCATTTACACCTGGCCAGGAGGTTTAATCATCTACTATTTCCAAACATTGCAGGCTCACAATCTGTTGTGTCTGAGATCATAAAACATATCACAAACTGGAGACAAGAGACCTGGGGCTTGATTGACCAGAGCTTATCTTTTCTTTGTCTTCCTTCTTGTTTTTCACTCCATTTTCTGCCTTTTTTAAAAAAAAAAAAAAAAAAAGATGCAAAGGACTTGCTTTGATCAGAAAATTCTTACCTGGTGTAGTAGGAAACTATGCAAAACAATTCTGAAAAACACGGATTAATTGGCAATTTTCATTCTTCTTTGCCTCACTGTGTCAAGAGCACTTGGGCAACAGATTACTTGGTTGCTAAAACCTCCTTCCCAGGCTTGCAGGGAAAAGAATTTGTTGAAAAGGAACCAAAAAGAGAGGAGTATTCAAAGAGGAGCGGGTAGAAACCTCTCATAGGTTAGTTTTCCAGGTCCTACCACAAAAATAACTTGACATTCAACCACCTGAAACACTGGGTGTAGGTGGCTTTCGTCTGGTTTGGAGGGGAAGGCTGAATTACGGTTCCATTGAAAGAGAACCTGGCTGTGATGGGAGAAGTTTTGGGTAATGTCAGCCACATTTTTGCAGTTTGGGTCTAGAGTTGGTTTCCTCTCTACCTGTGAGGTTGGAGAGGAGGTTTATCAAGCAAGATTAGGGACTCACATGGCAAAGAGAGGTTCAGGGAATGCTGGACTTGCTTCGTTCTCCCCATTGCTTCTGCAGGGTCATTGTCCTTCACTCTCTGCCCATGGTCAGGCTGTGGAGAGGAGTGGGGACTTTAGCAGGTGGCATTTCCCACGGGTGCTCCTGATGGTCTATAGGAGAAAAAGTGGAAGGGCCATGCCCTGGCCCCAGCCCCAGCCTCACTCGAAAGGGTTCTGGCTGCATCAGGGAGGGACCCTGGAAGAGATGAGGTTGCTTTGCACCTCGTTTGGGTGTTACAGTTCGGATTCTTCAAAGCACTTATCGCTGGGAGGAGGAACCGGCCCTATTGAGATGAAGGGCTGTCCTTGCTGACTTCAAAAGGGGCTGAATTTAACCCTTTGACTTCAGTGGGGTTTAAGCCCCTGGCTGGAGTTAAGCACATGCTGTTGCTGGGTTGAGACCATGAAGGGGAAATAAATACATCATGTTTGTTTGTGTTCTATGTGATCTATCTGATGGTGCCTCTGTGCGTTTCCTGACTGCCAGCTCTATAACCTCCTCTGCTCCAAAAAAAATGGGGTGGGAGCAGTAAGAGCTTCCCTAGGAGAAGCTCATTCCTCAAGACAGGCTGGAGGGACCATCTGCCCCTGGCACTGCCACCTCAGCTGCCCTCGGGGTGTCTCTTGCCTGGCTGGGGCTGCCCATCACCTGATAACAGGAGTGGCATCTTTGATGTTGGCTAGGGCAGCAGTCACACACAATTGCATAATCAAGGTCACTGCAAAATTACACAAAACTTTGCCCAAGTCTATTGGGGGGGGGGGGGAAAGCTGAAGTACTTGCAAAAAAAAAAAAAAAGGCACCCAAAGTTTTCCTCATGCCACTAACGTGGCACTCTGAGCCGTCCCCTTACTATATCCTGGAAGCATTGATTTAAAAATAGTATTATCCACATAAAGGCAATTAAACTTTTTCTCTGGTAGCCATGTGAAGGCAGCTCTGTGGTTTTCCCTCTCCTTCAGCTGCAGTTTCAATTAGATAGCGATGATGTGCAAATGTAAGGAGCAGTAGTCTCATGTTTTGCATTGCTGAGTGCTGTCCTTCTGAGGATTTTAAATCTCAGGGTGGTGAGTTTAATTTCAGATGCCCTTAGGCTCTATTATGTCTTTCCAAGGCTACTTTGCATACATAGGAAACAGCCAAGCTGAAAATTTGTAAATGAAAATAAAGAGAAGAAGACATCTCAGCAGCTATCTACAGAAAAAGAAATTTCTTGGAGAAATTTCTGTTATTCCCCAATATTTTTCTGTGTTAATAACTCTGACAGTGAAAAATAAAGAGGTTTTGCTGGGGTTTTTTTGCACTTTTTGTTTACTGCTATTTGTTTTCCTTTGATTTTTTCCACTTCCGATTGTGAAAAAAAATCATGGAGATGCCAGAAAGAAAAAGAACTTGTAGCATGAAAGAAGCCAGGACTAGAAAATGAAGCAGGAAGAAAACCCAAAACACCTGAAAATGGGAAATGTTTTCTTTTTTTTCCTAAGAAAAAGCTAAAAAAACCCTCTTAATCTCTGAACACCTTGCTGGCTGGGTGACGGGTGGCAAGGAGGGTGCAGGTCTGTCCCAGTTTGTCCAGCTGGACTGGCATAGGCTGCACTTTCCATCTGCCCCTGGGCATTACTGTCCCCTGTCCGTTCAGCAGGGATGTCCCAGTGTCAGGACAGGGCTTTCTGCAACACCCATCTCTCCTTATCGCTTCGTTGGGTGATTTGATCAAGTCTCCTTCTAATTGCTGTTCTGTGAAAGCTCTTCTGCTTAAAGCCTCTCCCAGCTCCCTGAGGATGGTTTCACAACTGTTGGTGTTTCTGGTCATGAGAATATTGTGGTGGAACTTTTTAGGTTCTTTTTCCATAGACCCAGGTGAATTAATAGTTTGAAATATCACCTGCTATTCTGTGGCTTCATAACTTCTAGGGTTTAAGTGTGTTAGAAACAAAGGCATCTTTGCTCTCACGGTGGGAGGGCTCTTTCTTTTCATTCTTCACATCATAAGTGGAATAATGGTTTACATCCACTTTCCTAACTTTAAAAGCTCATAAGTTTAATGGACACTTTCGCCCATCTTTATTTCTAAGGAAACTGTTAGTAAACACCTACATTGCTTTCTTAGCCAAATATGTCACATCACCTAAAAGACAGATCTCCCCCCTAAGCCAGATGACTTAGTTGTGGTATAGGAGCTGAGGGCACAATCCATTCTCTTGAGTTTGCATTGTGCTTTGGTTTTGCTCTTTAAATTGACACCGTGAGTATAAATCCTTATGTTCAGGTCACTCAAATTAACAGGGTTGTGCTGCTTATATAATCCCTGAAGGGCACTTTTTTTGTGTCTTAAGATAATTTAGATTTCCATCACCTAAATGCATGCTGCAGTAACAACAACACCACAAAAAGAAATCCATCCTGAAGAGCTCCTAAGAGCCTGTGGGCACCTTCCCACGGTAGGTATCCCATTTGATGTCATCTCCCAGTGCCTCTGTCATCCAAAAAAAGAGCCACTTTTACTAAGGGATAAAACTTCCATTGCAACTGATGAAGCACTTAGGTCAATCTCTCCAGGAGCTGCTGCTTCCTTGCACAAGAATTTGATGGATGTGAAACGTTTGGGGTGGAAAGCAGCTATGATCAAGCACACAGAGATCCCCTTTTATTATCAGTGTAAGAAAACCAGCAGCAGGCCAAAGGAAGCAGCACTGGTTTCCTCCAAGAGCTGTTATGTGTGATTGGGCTCTTGGAGGCCTTCTTCTTGGAGGGACCCACTGCAGAATCTGCACCATGCTGAGCTGGTGCCCTGTCTCCCCACAGCCATCCCCCCTGGGGGCAATAATGAAGATGAGCAAAGCTACTGGGTGAAAAAAAGGCCACTTGAAAAGTGAACGCTCTGATCCTCAGTGTCTGTGAGCCAGACTGAGCAGCAAGAGGAGTCCCAGTACCCAAACTATTTTAGGAAGAATTTCTTCCCCATGAGGGTGGTGAGACACTGGAAGAGGTTGCCCAGAGAGGTGGTGGAAGCCCCATCCTTGGAAGTGTTTAAGGCCAGGCTGGCTGGGGCTCTGAGCACCCTGCTGTAGTGGGAGGTGTCCCTGCCCATGGCAGGGGGGTTGGAACTGGATGATCTTTAAGGTCCCTTCCAACCCTGACAATTCTATGATTCTAATTCTTGAGAGGCTTGGACTTAATGGCAGAAGAGGAGAGGACATCTCTCTATACCCCGGGATGGCTCTTTCCACTTATGGCCAAATGATCACTGGGAGGAAAGTTAGAGAGATCTTCTCATACCATGTTTTTAAGACAAGATCTCATCACCGTTGCCAGCTGTATTTTCACAACTCTAAAAACTGAAGAACTGTCCTAAAACCTCAGGCATCCACCAAGCATCTGAGGATCCTGCAGGAAGAACCGTCACAGCCACTGCAGCCTCTGCCAGTCTTGGCTCCATCTTCTACTTCCCTGCAGCCATGGGGCAGTGGGGATGGCCTAAGCCTCATCTGGAGCCTGGATGGAGGCAAGTGCCTCTGCTAGAGGAGAGAGATGGAGAAAGAGAGGTGATCACTGGCTGCTAATGCTGTCCTGGGCAACCAGAGATTCATCTTGGGGCTGGCAAAGGACCTAGAGCCAGTGTGGAAGAGCTCCATGCTGTGAGGAACCAGTCAGAAACTCTCTGAGCAGTGTTTACTGCAGTGGAGGCATCTCCAAAGCAAAGACAAGACCGGAGTTGGGCAATTTCCACACCTACATGTTTGATCTCTTCTCACCAGGGTAAAGCAGCCAGCAGCTCTTCCAGCCCAGTTGTCACAGCTTCGTTACCAGCCCCATCCCAGGCCAGACACACGCCCATTGGTGAGGGGGAGATCTTCAAGCTTCCAGGCAGGCTGAGTGAGTAGATGCTGAGCAAGACAATGCTGGTTAAAAAAAAAGAGGAGCTCCCACAAAGTGGGACATGGTGGGAGCAGCCATGGTGTCCCATCCAGGGCCCATTCCCTGCTGTCAAGGGGGACAAGATGGACCAGTCATCAGGGTCCATTTTCTCTTGGAGGTGTTTTTGACCTGTGAGTGCTTAATATAGAGGGAAATTCTGGTGACTGAGAAGACTAGTATCCCACCCTGCCCCTCAGCAGTCTCCAAGACTGAATTGTTTCAGAGGCTGCCCCGGTTTCAGGAATCCAGCCCTCACTGTGGAGCAAGGACGACGTGATCCACTGGCTAAGATGGGCTGAGAGAGAGTATTCCCTTCGGCAAACTGACGAAAGCAAGTTTGAAATGAACGGCAAAGCCCTGTGCATCCTCACCAAGGATGACTTCAGACACCGGGCTCCGAGCTCAGGTTAGACCCGAGTGCAGGGGTGTTTCTGAGGACCAGCCAAGTACAGCACAAGCTGTGATCTTCTGAGAGGGGCTGGATGGGTCCCAGCAGACCCAGCATTAGCTCTGGCCAGTTGGGTGCTGGAGATTAGGACAACCCCCTTCCTTCCTTTGGTCCACCTGGTCTGCAGATGCTTTGGGATGGGGAATAACTTCTTACTCCGCAGCACAGACATACAAGAGACAACATCAACCAAGAGAGCCTAGGATATGAAGTCATCTGAGCAGCTTTCCCTTCTCTGCAGGTGATGTGTTATATGAAATACTCCAGTACATTAAGACTCAAAGAAGAGCTTTGGTGTGCAGCCCTCTGCTGAACTCACCCATCAGAGAAGCCAGGAACACAGAGAAAGGTATGATGAAGAATGGAAGCTGTCTCTCAGGCTGCCCTCAGCTATAGTAGGTTGCACACATCTAGGGTTTGAAGCTCAGGCAACTGAATCCATCCCATGTTACCTGAGCAAGGCAAGCAGAACAGTCCTGGAGATGGCAGCCAGGTCCAGTGGAGTCCAGGTTGTTAAGAAACTCCGTAGTGATGAAGCAGATGTGGTCAGAATGAGGTCTAGACAGCAGCAGATAGGTCCATGGTGACCATACAAGACCACAGCCCCACTAGGAAATCTGTCTGCAGATTGAGATTTGGATTAAGGCTGGGCAGAGGTACAGCCCTAACTAGAGACTAGTCTTCTTGCAGCATAGCTAGGAGAAGACTAAGGGGCCAGGGCTGAGCTTAAATAGAGCTCCTGGGCCAATGGGTGGGGTGGGGAGAGGTTCCAGGTGAGGCTGGTCAGGGCCACTGAGGCATATTAGTGCCCTGGGGGGATAGGTTAGGGGCTGGCTTTGTAGTGGCGTGGCTCTGGAAGTGCTTTTCTGAGCTCTTCTTCTGTGGGCTGGTAGAGAAGGTCTTAAGTCCCTGCAACAATTGTAAGGGAGTGCTTGGTGTTCTCCTAGTTCAGGTTTCTTCTGTATCTGATCCTCACCCTGCTTGGTGTTGTTTTCAACGCTCCTCTGGATGTTTTGTTGCTCCTCACTTAGGAAAGTCCCAGGTTTTTCTCTGCCTGGGTTGGTTTCTGACTGAGATCCAACCTGTTTCAGGGCTTTGGAAGATCTCCTGGGACCTGCTGTAATGCACTACAGGGTTTATGTTGATTGGTTTGTTATTTTTGGTTTTGGTTTTTTTTTCTCTCTTTATGTTCCCAGGCACAGACCATAGTGCTGAGGCTGCCTCAGTTGTTCCAATTTCCTCCTGCCTGGGTTGTGCAGAGCAGCCTGTGTCCCACAGCCACATAGAGCCCCTGAACTTCTCCCCTCACAGCCTGGAGGGTGGCTGTGGGGCCAACACCAACTGCTTTTTTCCTCCAGCCCTCTCAGCCCCAGTAGATGGGAAAATTGCAGGTGAATGTGAATTTATAGCCTGGTTCCTCGGGGAAATGAGGCTGTGCTTTGTCCTGTCTGCTCATCTGTTTCCTTTCCATTTATTCCATGAACGGTGCATGCTCCCCTGCCTCAGTTTCCCCACTGGAAAGATTGTAGTTTCTGCTTGTGCGTTGAGATTCAGTAATGAAAGTGCTGTGCATGAGCTCTGGGCTTGTCTTACATTAATTATCTTTGCTAGCATGTGCAATCCTGTTGATGATTGACCCTTACTGGGAGCTCTGTGACTGTTTATTCCCCGCCAATGGTCAGACTGCAGGTTGCTGTGGGATTACGTGTACCAGCTCCTCTCCGACAGCCGCTATGAGCCTTACATCAAGTGGGAAGACAAGGAAGCCAAGGTCTTCCGGGTCGTCAACCCAAATGGACTTGCCCAGCTCTGGGGGAACCACAAGGTAATGGTAGTTGACAGTAAGTTTGTCATTCCTAGGCTTCTGCATGTCACCTTCGTGACCTGTTCCCCAGGAGTGATGGCTCAGGGACTGGGAGGGGTGAGGTAGAGCGGGCACAGGGCTTCTGAGAGATGCCAACCTCCTGGTGATTAAAGAGGGAGGCTTGCTTGTCCCCTAGAAAGCAAACCATGGTGGCTGTGGACCCAGAAGCAAGCCTGGGATAAGACACCCACCCTGCAATGTCCAAAAACCGAACTCGAATGCCCCACGTGTGGTCCTGCTGCAGACAGACCCAAGCAGGTGCTGGGTTTTATTCAAACTCTCTCAGTTCTACTCTCCTTCCAGAACCGGATGAACATGACATACGAGAAGATGTCCCGAGCGCTCAGACATTACTACAAACTCAACATCATTAAAAAGGAGCCAGGGCAGAAGCTGTTGTTTAGGTGAGATTAAGAAGAGCAGAGAAATGAGCTGCCTGGGACAGTGCAGATGGGGCACAAGAAGGTGGTGGGCTCCAGATGTTGGCAGCTGCTTCATCCAGCAAGATCTTCCCAGGCAAATGCAACATCTTGGTGGGTTTGGGTCCAGGCTCTGGCCTGTGCAAGCTGGGAGCTGAGCTTTGGGTCCCATCTGAGTACTTTCCAGGGCTGTGGGGCGGCAACCTGCCCTGGCCAGCATCCATCTGCTGTCCTGCATGGAGACCAGCTGGTGCATCCTGGATCTGTTCCTGTGTGACCTGCTCTAGGTGATCCTGCTCTGGCAGGGGGGTTGGACTAGATGATCTTTTGAGGTCCTTTCCGTACCCTAATATTCTGTGATTCTGTGAAATGCCCCTGAGCCCACCCAAGGTGGACAGGTCCCTCCTGTTCCCCAGTGACACCAGGTCTGCAGTCCACCTCCAGATAGAGGAAGGGGTGGAAATAAGTCAGGAGCCTTCTATTTTCAGTCCTGACATCTTTCCTGGGAGTAGTTTGGGCTTAAAATGCCAGCTCTGAGCTGACGAGTGCTGAGCTTTGTCTTCCCAGGCTTGGTGCATCCTGGGTGCAAAGCAGGAGTTGGGATCCTCAGCAATGCCCAGGGATGGCAGGTACCCACTGGTGACCTCCAGAGCTCTGCTGGTGAGGGCAAGGGCTCCAGCACTCACAGCCTGGTTTGGACAAGCCCTTAAAAAAAATGTATTGCAGGTTTTTGAAGACTCCTGGAGAGATCATCCATGAGAAATCCAGCAAACTGGAGCAGCTGGAGAGCGAGGAGCATGAAGACTTGAAAGAAGACCCACTGGAGGCTTCACCATAGGACATCTTTGAAGGTGGCACTTGCAGTGCACTGCAGACAGGCTTGTGCTCCACTGGGAAGTGCCAGTGCCTCTTGCATCTCCTGGACTGAAGGCCACAGAGCTGGTCCTGGATTTCAGAACCTGCCTTGAGCCAAAGCTGTGACATCTCTGGGGCTTCGTTAACAAAACACTCCCAGAAACTGTCCCCCAGCCCTGAAAGCACAGGTGAACGTGTGGGCTGGTCTGCTTGCTTCTCTTCTGTCCTTGGGGAGGGATTGAGATATTTTCACTCTCTAAATTTTGCTGCTTGTATTCAAGATTCAACCTTGCTGGGAAAGCCTGCTCTGCTCTTCCAGGGAGAGGTGCTGGGCAGAGGACACCAGAGCACGTGCTCTGGGTTTGAGCATCTCCTGAAGGGCTTTTGCAGTGAGCTGTGGCCCTAAGTGTGAACACGCTGCTCTGAGATGGAGCCAATGCCCTGGTTTTTGGAATGGATTTACACTGCGGATCTGCTGTAACCTCATTGTCCCCTCTGGGCTTGCTCCTGTGATCACGGGTGGGAGGGAAGTGAAATATCTGCCTGGATCAGGCCTGGCTGGAGCTTCAGGCTGCACAGATGCCCTAAGCTGGATCTCATCTTAACTCCTTCCCCTCCATGTAATGCTTTTTGTGGTTAGCTGACTAAATAATGTGAAAAGAAACAAAGCCAGTGACGAATGTGACCCCACTCCTCCTCCTCCTCCTCATCATATGTGGTTATTTGCTTTGAGTCCAGAGCAGGAAAACCTGCAACAATACCCAGGCATGGCAAGTGACTGGAAAAGGAACAATGTGTCCATGTATTTTTTTAAAATCCAAAAAATATCCTCTAATATTTTCAGGTTGCTTTCCACCGAGGAAATAAAATCATGTGACTGTGCAAGGCTGAAAAATCCTATTTCTTGCTGGTGGAAGGTCTGAAATCCAAGCCTTCCTCAGCTAAAACCAGCACCTAGGGGCACCCAGATCTTGTCCCCAAGCTTAGCAGCCCCTAAGCCAGCCTGTGACAACTGAAGCTGGTGGGTGAATGCAGGGCAAGCACACGGTGTTTGGCAGCTACAGGGACGAGCACAGACAGGGGTCGTGAAGCAGCAGCACCGTGTTTCATGGTGAAGAAGCAGAGTCTGGGTGTCTGGTGTTAATCGCTCCACAGTCCAAACCCTGGGCTTCCCAAAGCAGAATCTCGGGCGTTGAATCTCAAAAATAAATAATTTAATGGCAGGGTAGAGCAGCAGGGGCAGCTCAAGCTGTGTGCCTCCGGAACAAAAAAATCCCTGGGCAATTCTACCCTTACAGACCACGCATCTGCCCTTCGTGTGATCTTCATGCTCCCTTTGGTCTGGAAATTCTAGTTTCTTGCATGGAAGTGACACTTTTCCACACAAATTGCCTCTTTAACTGGTATGAGTCTTTGGATTTTGATAGATTTTGATGCTTCCCTGCCCAGGGTATTTTGACTTAATTCCCCTCTTGGGTCTCATGTGACAGAACAGCTGGACTCGGTGATCTTAAAGGTCTTTTCCAACCTAAATGATTCTGGCCTGGGATCTTCCTGATTCCTTCTTGGGTTCCTTCACGGGCTCCAGACCATTACCTTCAGTAGCTGCAGCTGCTGTTGAGATTGGTACCCTCCTTATCTTCTGATTTCTCCTGGCTCTGGAGGCCTTGTCTTGCTTGGGAAGATACAAGTCACGGACAAGCTCAGCAGATCCAGGTGAAAAGTCAGAGCTCGTGGCCTGAGGCTTCAGCAAATCCAGCTACTCATGCTAAGCAAAGCTCAGCAAACAGCAAAGCGCAAACTAACGCGCACGACATCGTGACTCAAAGTAATTCATTCTATTGAAAACCTCTTTAAGCTAAACAATGAATATCTCATCACATCATCTCCTAATGTCTCTTATCGTGTTTCATGGCTGATAGGAACAGGTGAGTTCTTTCCAACCTTGGCTTTGCTCTGGACCCTTTCGCAAGCTCAAGTTGCTGTCTCTGAGCTGCGTCGGAACCACTTTTGGGGTAGAGATGCTGTGAATGGGGCTGGGAACTGTCAGTCTGGTGAAAAACTTCGGCAAGAGTTGCTGACTGAGGTTTCCACCACAACTTGTTGTTGCCAACCTGGAACTACAGCCCCTTTCACTGTAACTGGTGTGGCTCCTCCAAAACTACTTTACACCTATTAACTGGAGCCTGGAGATGCTGGTGGATTGTAGCCAGCAAGAGATGGTGGTGGGACACGTGGTGGCTGATGGGCAAAACATCCACAGTACTTCTCCAGAAACGCTGGCTGAGAAGTTTCGCTTCCAGAAAAAATCACCAGCTCGCTGGCAAAACACAAGTGCTTGACAAGTGAAGTGATGGAGGAGAAGGAAACAAGAAGCTTCGGTGAGGTAAGTGAACACAGCATCACAGCCTTTGAGAGGTCCAAGCTAGGAAGGGAGGCTAAAATCTCTGCTAGGAAGAAGGGGTTGGAAGGTTACCCAGCTTTTGGTTAACCATTTTTGGTTACCCAAAAATCTTGTTCCCAAAATATCCCAGCCAGGCTGTAGCCTAGGGATGCACCATGTGCAGTGAAGCACCCAGACCTCTTCCTCCCTTCTTTCCTTCTTTCCTTCCTGCCTTCCACAAAGGCCAGATCTTTCTTGGGTGAAATCCAGCAGCGAATCAGTGTAAGTCCTGCTCAACCCTGAAGAACAGCTCTGGTGGGAAAGCAGATCTTCCTTGGACCTGTCCCATCCTGGCCCCGTGTTGTTCTTGAGATACACACCTATGGGTGCATTTTTCCTGAAGACATCTCCCCTGCTTTCTGGCTGTGGATACAGCCCTGATGGCTCCTGAGCATCCCATCACTTCTCCAGCCTGCGTTGGTTTGTTTTGTCGGAGCAGGTGACAGTTGGTGACCCCGGTGCTTGTGTCATGCTGACACGGAACGTGCGAGATGACCTCTCTTCATCTGTTTTTTCCTGCAGTGACTAAAGATCCCGCTGGACTTGGATGGGGATTTCCTCTCCTGGTTGGGAAGCTGCCCAAAGCACTCAACCTTGTGCTGCGTCACCGCGGCTCCCGAGGGATCTCGGAGGGTGAAAAATCAAAGGGCACCTTTGCAAGGACGGGGCTGCAATGCTGAGCTCTTTCCGTGCTCTCGGGAAGGTCTCGTGTCCTTCCACGAGCGCCGTGACTCTTTTCCTTGTGGCAAACAGAGCCGGGGAGGGGGGGTGATGGCTGTAAATCTACTGCTTTCCTGAAATGGGGACCCACCCCTTTCAGTAAACAGCCGAGGAACCGCCGCTTGCGCCGGGGTGTTTGGCGTGGGGGTGTGGGAAGGGACAGCACGCAGCGGTCGGTGACTTTCACCACGGCTGAAGTCCAGGGGCGGTGGCACTCGGGTGAGTCCCAGGGCCGGAGGAAAAGACGATTTGCTTTGGGGGCTGGTGCCCACCACCCTCTCTCGGATCAGAGGCACTGCACAGCCCGGCTGAGAGGTTTCCACCCAGGTGATGTGTTGGCTGTGCTGTCTGTCCCAACCATGGCTGGTACGGGGAGCAGTGGTCGCCCTCAACACCCGTGCTGTGGTTCAGATCTGAAGCTGCAGGTATCTTTGTGCCCAGGTGGCTGGTGTTGGCTCGAAGGGACTTTTGAGGTCCACTTAAAACACAACTGCCTTCAACACCCAGCCTGGCTGGTTAGCCAGATTGTGAAGACCTCCAAGGATGGTGATCCCCAAACCCTCTGGACACACAGCTGAAGTTGTCTCACCCTTTTGCAGAGAAGGCTTGGAGAAGGGAAGATTGAGAGGGGATCTTATTAATATTTACAAAGATCTGCAGGGTGGGTGTCAAGTAGAAGGGGTCAGGCTCTTTTCAGTGGTGCGCTGGGATAGGACGAGGGGCAATGGTCACAAACTGGAACACGGGAAGTTCCACCTCAACATGAGGAAAAACTTCTTCACTGTGAGAGGGACAGAGCCTGGCCCAGGCTGCCCAGAGAGGTTGTGGAGTCTCCTTCTCTGGAGACT
>WUAM01000217.1:4538770-4550868 GCA_024336885.1 Actenoides hombroni | reverse complement strand
AACCCATTCACAAAGTCTGTGTGGCAGCTCTTAAAGACTGACGGCAGAAATGAAAATGAATCACATGACGGGGTTGTTCGCCAGAGCGCATCAAAGAGAGCCTGGAAACCTTCAAACCGACCAGCGAAAAAAAAAAGCTTTTATCTCTTTCTAATAAAAGCTAGAAATCCAGCCACAGCCACGACAGGCTGCGAAATGCCATCAGGGTGGTGTAAATAATTATAATCACCACCCTAATCGAGTTCTTCCCCAGATTTCAGGGCCCTGCAACCCATTTTACAGATGGGGAGACTGAGGCACCGCTCCCCTAGGACACAGCAGAGTGTCAGTGTCAGGGATGAAAGGACGTGGGCTTTAAGTCCTTTCTCACCCAAATTTCCTGCGTCAAATAGCCCTGAAGTCATCTGTTTAACAGACTAGTGAATGATGGGCTAAACCAGACCCAGTTGAGAGGACTGGGTCCAGCCTCCTGGCTTTTCCTCGACCCTGATTTGCAGTTCAGGTGTCTCTAAATGGTGAAATAGCCTCCAAAATGCAGGTCCAGGACCTCCTCCTGCCCCTGCTTTGTGGCTTTATCCCTGTCCTGGAGTCAGGCTGGTGGAAGAGGTGGCTGCAGTATCGCTCCCATCGCACTTTGGGGCATTCCTACGAACTGGAGCTTAAAAAAACCCCTTTCACCTCCTTGATTTGGAGATTCAGCTGAGCAGAGACAAGCCTCAGGTCCAACCCTCAGTCTCTCCTCCACGCTGCAAAAGGCTGGGAGATGCTGGTAGCCGTAAGCTTTCCTCCCAAGCTCCCTGGTGATGAAATGTCGGCGCAAGGCAGCGCCCAGTCCGCAGCGCTGGGGCTGCCACTGGGGCTGGGAGCTACTGTGAATCATCCTCATTAGAAAGCATTCCCAGTTCAGCTTTGCAGAGATGCCTCACACCGTCTTTGCTGCCATAATGGAGCTATTAAAAGCTCCCCTGCAAGGCAGGCGGCAGACAATAGACACAGGCAGGTACAGCCTGAAGCTCCGTCGCAGAGGGCAGGGGGTGAAAAATGTATTTTCTCAGCCATTTCCTATGCCAGGAGCAGGAGGAAGAGGAGACTGGACCTGCCCACAGCATCTCCACGGCACAGAGGCTGCTTGCTGGGATTGGAGGGACCTGGCCCTATGGCATAGGGGCTCCTAGGGAGGTTTATCTATAGGTGATGGTGATTTGGGAAGAAAGGTGTGTGTAAGGTGTGTGTAGGGTCCATATGGCCAGCAGAGCTTCTTCAGTATCCCACCACATCCCCAGACCCACCTTATCCACATGCCCTGGGCTCTGGTACTGTTGAGTTCCCCCAGTGCCAAACATGGTTGTCTATGTTGCAGAAATGGGAGGATTTAACAGGATTTCCCTCTTGAATTCTGTCTTGTGAGAACTGTTGAACAAGGAGAGATCTTTTGGGTTGATTTTTCTCTGACAGGCTGTGCCTCCCTCCTGTGATTCCCAGCCGTGAGTCACGTCTCATTCTCTGCTTTTCCCCCTCCCTGAAATCATCAGGCACCTCATGAAGCTTTGGAAGATAATAATAATAATAGTAGTATCTTGTGCTGGGGCTTTGCTGGATCTGCTCTGTGGGAGGGCTGGAAACTCACCCTCTGAGTGAAAGGTGAGGATCTTCCATGGCTGCTGGGTGACAGGAGTTGGGGTCAGGGGGAGAAGGAACCCAGCCCAGACACGATCACATCTGGCAAGGCCATCCAGGCAGCTTTACGTCGTGTTGGGGGTACCTAGACATAACTCCTCACGATGGACCAAACAGATGAATCAAAAGTCAAAGTAAATCCTGGCAATTAAAAAAGCATCACCAAGTTCAATTTATCCCAAGGGGGGGATCTGGAGAATTGTGTCCTGGTGGGGATGCCCCATCCCTGGCACCATCCTGGGTGAGGGTGGCTGCGGCTCTGAGCACCCTGCTCTAGTTGCAGATGGCCCTGCTCCCTGCAGGGGGGGTTGGACTAGATGTCCTTTAAAGGTCCCTGCCAACACAAACCAGTCCATGATTCTGTGATTCTATGATTCTATGACATCTTGGCTCCCTCCTCTCCCGGCTCCCTTCCTCCCCAGGATGCTGGAAGCTGCCCATGGATCCCACTCCCACCAGCATCTCCGTGCTCTGCCTGCGCTGGGTTCCCATCGCTCTCCAGCCAAAATGACTTTACCAGGAGGAAAAGCTGGGAGAACAGGAGAAGTCAACTGATTTCCTCTCTCTCGGCTGCTCTGGATCTCATTTTGTGCTTCCCCAAGAGAAGAAGAGGAAGAAAGCAGCGGGGAAAGCACCAGATTTGCATTAAAAAGGCAAGCAAGCAGCAGACAAAGAAATAAGGTCAAAGGAAAGGGGAGAAGAGACTTGCAGTCATTTCGGGGAGAATTCTTCTTTTAAGAAGGTCTTCTCAAGTTTCCTCCCCTTTCTCGCTATCTCCAGGCTGTTAATAATTCAGCGATTTATATTTGCAGCTGACCCTTCCATCTCGGGAGTCAGTTCTGTTTGTAATGACTTCAGGGAGTTAATGGTGGGCGCTGCCTTTGGAACCGAAACGAATCCCTTCGTGGAACGAAACTTTTCCTTGAGATTTACTGATATTTATTTTTTTTTTTTCCCACGTGTCCACTTATAGTTGAGGTTCCTTAATTTTTATTTCCTTTTTTTTTTTTTTAAGGAGAGGGTTAGAGGGAAGGAATAAGCAGCCTCTCCCAGCGATGCTGTCTGTGAAGGGTGAGCTGCGAAAGCGAAGCAGGCAGTGAGTCAGCATCTCTCCTGCCTCTGCCGGCAGCCGAGCTGTTGCTGGGGTGACTGTCACAGGTGACAGAGCACATCAGCCTTCCTGGTGTCCCCAGGCTGAGTGAAGACCTGCTTTTCCTAACATATCAAAGACAAAAAAACCACACAACCCAGATTCCAGGACACCGCCCCCACCCCAGCTCTAAAGAAAAGAGTCATAGAATCATAGAATGCCTTGGGATGGAAGGGAATCTAAAGCTCATCTGGTCCAATCCCCCTGTAGGAAGTGAGGGCATCTTCAACTAGAGCAGGGTGCTCGGAACCCTGTCCCCAAATTGGTTATAATGTCATTTTGAGCTGAGAGTGGTGGAAAAGGGGAACGTTGGTGGCTTTTACTTTTGCTTTGGAGGTTGCATAAGAAAAGTCACTTGAGAGAAACTTGAATTAACTGTTAGCAGATCTCGGCCGTTATTACCAGCTCTTGCCCAAAAGGATGTTGATCAACAAAACGAACCCAGCCCCCATGGCACCCTTGGCTGGGCTGGCAGGACTGTGTCACCCATCTCGCAGCGTCCAGCATCCCACCCTTCCATCCCTAAGAAAGGGCTTAAGAAGTTGTCTCCTGAAGTGTCTCATCTGCTCTCCCTCAGCCTATTTTTGGCACGTTCCTCCTTGCAAACAGCCCGTGAGACGAGGGGATTTCTGAGCTGTTTCTCAGAAATGAGCTGTGCAAGAAGGGGGATCCTGGAGAAGCAGCACTGTAGCTAAAAAACAGGAAATCTGCTTAAAAAGAAATCATGGGGTTGAGCTGCAGAGTCCCCGTAACGCTGCGCAAATTCCTCTGCTCCCAATTTCTGCTGGTTTGGGTTTCCCAGCTAGAAACAAAGCCTTTGCCTAATGGCTGGGAAGCGTTAAGGAGCTCCAGCTTTACCTGCAGGCTTTGCAGAACTCCCCAGCATCCAGATGTTTCAGCTAAGTGCAGATCTCCTGGCAGCCAGATGTTACAGCTAAACCCAAACTGCTGGTGTTTGAAAACTGCCAGCCCTGAGCAAATGCTTCTCCCCTGCAGAAAATAACCCCCACCTAATAACGGTACAGCCCTGGGAGGGCTTTGCATACCAAACCAGTTCCCAGCTCTGATCGTGGAGGGTTGAACTCCACGAGGACACTCAGAAGGCCCTTCAGGCAGAAGAGAATTTCCCCTGGATTGCCGGCTGGAAAGTGAATGATGACAACATTAACCCTTAATGCAGGGTTGGTTGTGGCTTTTTTCCTGTACAAACGTTAACTAATTAGCTTAAGGCCAGGAAGCCAGTAATGTGTTTTG
The DNA here is from genome assembly GCA_024336885.1 of Actenoides hombroni. Lineage (NCBI taxonomy): Eukaryota > Metazoa > Chordata > Aves > Coraciiformes > Alcedinidae > Actenoides > Actenoides hombroni. The sequence continues at coordinate 4,546,787 of WUAM01000217.1, read as the reverse complement.
CCTGGTGACCTCTGCAAGCTGTAATTTTTTTTATGTAGCTATTTCCTTTGAGACCGAAAGATTGAGGACCCTGTCGCTGGGGGATCCAGATCATCTTTGTAAGGTGGATCCCTCATTGCAGCCAGGCAGTCCCCCCCCGCCATGTGTTTCCAGGACTGTACTGGAATTTTGATGGCTTCAGAATAATTATACCCTGGTGAGTTTGCTCCTGTGTTTGTCAGAAGGTGAAACATGATGATCTATGAATGGGATTTTTGTCCCCTCGCAGCTCTCCCCGGCCCATCGTGTTCCCCATTTTAACCACCAGCAGTTTCACCTCCTGCAAAATCTGTCGTGTGATTTTGGTGGAATCCAGAGAGTTCCTCGCTTTGGTTTTCTGGGTTAGAACAATTGCATGGGAAACTGTGGGTGCCCAGAGCTGGGTCATCTTCCCCCAGTCCTGTTACCCCTTAGGAGACTGGGATGCTCTGAGGGATGAGCCTGGTCCTCCACGAGCTGGCTTGTCCGCGGGGGGAATGTATTGATGCTTGTGTCCCTTGTGCCAGCTCCTTACTGACACCAAATTTACTCCATGATGGCTCTTCCCCAGCAATGCCAAGGACATGTCGTTGATGGAAATCACGTCCCGCTTGAATACAACGTGGTGACAATTCTTCATCCCGAGTTTTTTGCTCTGGGGCTGTGTCGATCAAGCTCCTGCAAGCTCAGATTTCATCTCTCTTAACACGATGTTCACTCGACTAGCAAATGAAAAGTCACAGAAGAATTGCGGAGGATTGGGGAAAGGCGGAGAAATCCAGGAGACAAAACACAGTTGGAAAGTCCTTGCCTGCTTTCCAGGCGGCACAGCGGCCGTCACAGGGATCCCTGTGCTCAGGAGAGACAGCTCAGTGCCCTCAATAAATCTCCTCTGTGCCCATCTCCCACTGATCTAATTGCTGGGAGGCCCTGCTGCCTGGTGCCAGGGCAGAGGAGGGTTGAGGCAGCTCCCATCCCAGCTACGCAACACAGGAAAAATCATTTCTGTGATGCAATTTATTTTTTCCGAATATAACTGGCTGAAGAGTAGGAAAAAGGTGGAAAGGCACATGCTCTAAAAATAAACATTTGAGCCCGTACAAGGGATGCTTTGTGGCACGGCGGCAACTCAGAGGTTCTCCGGTATGTCTATGCAAAGCAGAACTGTATGACTTAAAAAAGCAGAGTTGTGTGTGCAGCTGGCAGGAGTTAGACACCAACTCACCCTGGGTATCTTGAGCACCCTCTGAAAATTCGACTTAAAGTCCTGTTGTGAAGAGATCGATCCTGTATTTTAAGGTGAACTGCTCTGACCACGGTCATTTAGGTGGAGAGTGGTTGCTGGGTGAGGGTGTAGGGGCTGGTTTTAAGAGTTTTCACTGCCATGGGATGATGGCATTATGGCTCAGCTGCAGGAATCCTAGAATCCTAGAATGACTTGAGTTGGAAGGGACCTTAAAGATCACCTTGTTCCAACCCCCCCTGCCATGGGCAGGGACACCTCCCACTAGACCAGGCTGCTCATCCAGCCTGGTCTTAAACACTTCCAGGGAGTGTAAACACTCCGGGGAGGCTGCAAAGGCTGTGCCTTGCCTCCTGCTGCATCACTGGGTGCCTGTCACCCACCCCAATCAGAAGTGGCATCCGTGCAATAAATTATTCAGGGGACCAACAGTCAGCCCTCACCCGCACGATGTTTTTCGCTGCTGGAAATTGGGGCTTTTCCATCTTTACGCCGAGGCTGCGTCTGACTCGGCGCTGACGCTCTCCCAGCATCACCCCGAGTCCCCGCGGAGTCCCCTGGCCTTCCTCTTCCCTCTCGGTGTCCCAGGGCATCTTCCCCTCCCGCCGACATTTTTACCTTCATGATGAACACACCGTAAGGTTGCCCTGTTGTCTCCCTGGATTGGTGGTTAAATTGCTTTGTCAGTGTAATCTTACCTCTTAATGACCAAAGAATAGCGTGCAACAGGAGCTGCGTAAGACGTCGCCGGGTATCGTTTCGCTGGCATTGTGCAGGCCTTGGAAGGGGATCTCCGTCACAGAGGAATGTGCAGGAACATCGTTTGCCCGCCATGATCCCACCCAGTGAATCGCATTTTTGAGGATATTAAAATAGATCTGGGGATACCTGGAGTTGTAACCCCATCCAAAGGGCGGGATGGGATGTAGCACCGGCAGCAACCTCAACGCCGGCGGAGTCCCCAAGTGAAAGAACTTAGGCAGAGTAACTTGGCTGAGCTTTTTTAGCCACCAAATCTTTCCTGGCCAAGCCTTGCTACATCCACAGCATCGTGGGAAGAAATAGGAAAGATAGTTCCTTTCCATGGAGAGTTCTTTTGGATCAGTGGTTCAGTTTTCACTTCCCCCCATCTAGGAACAGTAGCGGCCGTCCTCTAACAATGTGCTGCCTTCGGTAGCTGGGCTGCAGCAGTCGGAGAGGACCCTGGGGTGTGGAGGGTCCTATTGTGCTCGGGGTGAGGTCTTGGTTACCCCTGCAGAGCTCCCAGCGATGCTCATGACCCGTGCTGAGGGCTGAGCGAGCTGCAGTATCCAGCCAGCATTGAATTTTCCTCCCTCTTCCAAATTCCGGTATCTTTCTCATTTTTCTGCAACCGTGAGCGCAAGGGAAAGGCTTCTGGTGTAGGATTTAAATAGACTCTAGGTGGGAGGCGAGAAATAGTCTTTTAATGTACAGATGAGAAACTGAGGCACGGAGTGATGGAAGGATTCACTCCATGACTGAGTTATACTGGGAATCTGATTAAGATGGGGACAGGAATAGGGACTGTGCGCTCCGGAGTTAGAGCACTAAATTCATCCTGGGAAATCGAGACTCAGTTCCCATCCCTCCTGCTGCCTCCCTGGGTGGCATCGGCAGAGGGATTCCTCTTACCCCTGCTGAGGGGTTAACCCTCACCGGATGCTTTTGTGGCTTGATGAGGAGATGAGGTGGGATTCCAGAGTTCTGGGGACGGGGTCAGTGACCCCATCTTGGTGTACTCTGGGATAACATCCCAGCTTTCCTGCAAGGGTGTGAGCTTTGGGGACTGCCGGGATCTTCCCACCTCCTGTCTCCTCAAAGGAGAAGGTGGGGATGGCAGGACTGGTCAGTCTGGAGCCAGAGATCACAGTCTTCAACTTATTCCCCATTTGCTGAGCAAATAATCACAATTAAATCAGCAGCACTGTAGAGGGGAAGAACCGGTTGAAGGTTACAGGGAGGGCAAGCAGCTTGAACCTGGCTGCAGGTTCTAACCCTGGGCAGAGCCAGGTTAGAGCATCTGTTCATCTGGTTTAGCTGTATAATGTGTATTTTAGTTGTATAATATGTATTTTAGTTGTATAATGTGTATTTTAGTTGTATAGTGCATATTTGAGCTGTATAATGTATATTTGAACTGTATAATGTGTATATTTGAGCTGTACAATGAGCTGTATAACTGAGCTGACAAGTAAAATCACTGAACAGAATTAGTTTTGTTTTCACTCAAACCAGGACAATGTTTTAGCTGTATAATGTACAGTTTAGCTGTTTAGCTGTAGAACGTATATTTTAGCCGTATAATGTATATTTTAGTTGTATAGTGTGTGCTATATAATATAAGGATTGCTCCAAGTTGATCTTGAAAATTCGGGTGGTTGATGCTGAGCTGTCCTTCCCATTCCCACCGTCCTCTGCAGTCCTGTCTGCCAAGGTTTTGGGCAAGGATTAGTGAGCCGAGTGACAACCTTGAGCCCTTATCTGTAATGTTTGTCCCCATCCTGAGCTCCCGTTTCCGAGATGACACAAGGAACCTCTCTGGGGAGCTCATACCACGGTGCCTTGACGCAGCAGTTGGGGCTTTGCGCGTTCCCTGCACTGGGAGGGCAGCGCATTAAGGTGTCTTTGGAACAGTGTTTGCATTGAGAGGTTCCTGATCCTCCCAAATAAAGAATAGCAGGTTTGTCCCAGGTTTATCAATGGAGGCAGAGTTCCCTCCCAGAGTTCCTGGGAGGGTGGGTGAGACCCGGCTTGCTACAGCTGCCTGGGTGCTGTGCCCAGCTACCTGGTGCTGATGGAGAACTGGGCAGGGCTTGGTGGGAGAAGGACAATCCAAAAAAGCTTCTTGAGATGTGATGGGGTTCAGCAAGGAGGAGGCAAGATTTCAAGGTGGAAGTGGGGTGCTATGGCAGCCCCATGCCTGGGAGTAGCTAAGAGTCAGGGTGAAGGTCCTGAGATATTTTGGATAAGAAGGATGAGGAGAGACCTTTTAGCAGGGCCTGTTGGGCCAGGCCAAGGGCTGCTGGGTTGAAACTGCAAGAGGGAGATTGAGAGTGGAGAGAAGGAAGGAATTGTTGGTGCTGAGGGTGGGGAGAGCCTGGCCCAGGCTGCCCCGAGAGGTGGTGGCTGCCCCATCCCTGGCCCCATTGCAGGGGAGGTTGGCCGGGGCTCTGAGCACCCTGCTCTGGGTGCAGATGGCCCTGCTCCCTGCAGGGGGGTTGGACCTGGTGACCTTGCAAGGTCCTTTCCCACCCAAACCAGTCTGTGATCTTTTCTTCCTTTTTTGTAGACGTTTGAGTAAATATTTGTCAATACAACTTCTCAATATCTCATCTGAACGTTTTCTGTCCTTCTTTGCCTATCTTTTAGCTTATTGCAATTCTGCAATCCTCTAAGCACCTGCTATTTGTTACAAGTAAAAGAATGTTATTTTCCAGAAAAGTCTGATTTTTGGAGCTTCTTGCTCTTTTTGCATCAAGCACGAAGATAAAAAGGGACGGTTGTCTTTGTGACCATGAACAGCAGAGCGATCTGGAGTTCAGACAAACTGGGGGTTTTAAAGGAGGTCTCTTCCTCAGCCAACTTAAAAGATCCTGTTTGCAGCACGGTGTCAAAACCAGCCCGCTGTAAGGGAGGCAAACAGTGACTCAAGGTAGAAAGGAGAGGAATGGAGGCGAGCGCTGGAAACCAACGTTGCTGCTGAAGAAAACATTCACGCGACTGTCTTTTTTTCACGCACCTCCTGTCTCATCTCTTCCTTCCTTCCTCTGTTTTTCTTGCTTCCTTTCTCTTTCTGATATCCTCCGCTCCCTCTTGCCCAAAATTTAGAGGTCTCCCCTTGCTTTGACAGGTGGAGGAGCGTGCCTCTTTGGGGGTTTCTTCTGCCCTTTGATGCCTATTTGCAGTGCTAGTTAGTTGGGGTGAAGGTAAGTGCCTGCTCGCTCTGTAAAAGCTCCAGGGGTTCAGCAGTTCCGTGTCTGTGGGACTTGCTGGAAAATGTCTTTCTGGATTTGCCTTCACTATATTAATTCTTACACAGAGAAGCTGAGACTGTAGAATGTGACGTTCTTAAAACATTGAGAAATTCAAAGCATAGAACAGATGCGAGGTGGAAGAAGCTGTCCAGGAACTCACTGCTTGTCTTCTGCGTTACAAGTAGTGCCAGGAGGTTTAAAATGACTCCCTGAAGTATTTTCTGCTTTAATGAAGTTCAAACATACAAATATTTCTAGTTGCTCTTTGTTTTAAGCAAAAACATCTCTGTAAGATCATTCCTTTTCAGTGCTAGTCCTTCTCAACTCTCGGTACTGATTCCAAATCATCCAGCTCCATTTTATGACTAAACCTCTGACGGCAGCTTCCAGTAGGAACCACGTGGTTTATTGCCCATGTTTTAATTTCCAGTTCATTATTTTTAAAAGGAAAGTATTGCAGATTTGTCCTGCCCGCTGCACTGGTCGATCACGTAAAACTTCTGCTTTTTCACACGGTATGCCTAAAAAAATGAGGCTTTGTACCAAAGTATTGGACGTGGGAGGTAATTCTGAGGTTGCAGCGAGGAGAGCTTTGCGCGTCTCAAGCCTTTCTGATTTAGACAATAGGATGGTTATTTATGTCGACCACTGAGGGGAATGTGACCCCCTGAGACTGTAGCAGGAGCTGTCCAACTCTGGGAGTGAAGAGCATCCTTGTGACTTCTCACTTGATGGGAAAAGGCAATTTCTTGACTGACTTCTTGAGCAGATACAACGGTGGGACGCATGAATAATATCTCCTAGTCGCTCTGTTCCGAGCTGAGTTGGAAACCTAAACTGTAACGCTTCACTGCCAGAAAAAAAAAAGTGTCAGTGTTTCAAAACTGCTTGACAGTAAACAGAACACAGTACTGATGTCATCTGGACTGAGACCGGGGAATAATCTCATGTCCATGTTCTCAATGCCGTAGGAAGTCAATGGGATGGAGCGAGAACGCTCTGGGTGACTGAAAGTGGAGTTGCCAGCTTTGCCTTGTAATCATTCTGGATCTGATGTCAAGACCATGAAACCTACTTCCAGTTCATTTGGTCTTCTCTTTACTAGTGAGGGAGAATGTTTTCTTCCTCTGTCTCAACACGCCATGTTGCTTCTGCAGTGCTTTGGGCGTTAGATTGTTCTTCTGAGAGTCCCGGACTTCTCTGGGGAGTTTGCATCTGGGCAAACTTACCTGAAGTGGGAAAGATCCTCTGTCTTGCAACTCGAAAAATCTTGGCATTTGGAGCAGTCACAAATAATTTTTGGTCTGATGAAGGCCTGGCTGGCTCGTTGCTCTTCTGAGTTCCTCTCTTCACCTGCTGAAAATCTGTATTTGCTCTTCAGATTTCACTGGTGCTGTTTCCATGTATTCCTCCTTGGTTTTGAAGCCTTTTTCTTCCCAGACTTAGGTTTCTGTTCTCATAACTATATGTACCTTGATAGCATTTGAGGTGTTTTGGGTTTTTTTTCATCTCTTTGAAGACGGCCACCTTTCTAATCTGTATCTGTCTAAAGAACGAGCAGAGAGGTGAGATGTAGGCATCTTGAGTTGGTCACCCTACATCCTATTGCACAAAGTAACTGTGTTCTGCATCTTAATTTCTTTTTTTCTTTTTTTTTTTTTTGTCTCTATGTGTCTGAAGTAATTCCTGTTTCCATCTTGCCATGCAGCTAATCTTCCTGTGTTGTCCTCAAATCCATATTTCATAGCACTATGTAGAGATATTGATAGTAACAGCCAGATGGGAAGGCAAAGACAAAAAGATGGCTTCTCTGTGAAGTTTGGAGAGAATGTTTTTCAGGATGAAAGGCCCTGTCAGTAGGAGAAGGAGGATAATGGGAGGTGTTTTCTCGAGTCTTTTATTTTCATCTGAAAAGGGTGTCATTCCTTGCTACTCTGTGTTGTAAAAGTTGGACGCTGGTTGCAGAGAGTCTGGGGTATTCTGAAGTGCTAACCCAAAATGTACAAGAGATAGAGCAGTATGACTTTTGTCAGCGAAGCTCCTGATCTGGCATTTTTTTTTGGTAGTTAATCTGTTTCTGAGGCTAGAAATATTCGCACTGGGTGTACAATTCACTGATGCACATTAATTAAAATATCTATGCTGTGTTCACTTACGCTATCTTCCATTTTTCTTTTTTTTTTTTTTTTTCTTTTCTCTTTTCTTTGTTTTGTTAAGCATTGCAGGCTGTATGTACCGAGTAGTTCAGACGACGGGACCAGATGGAAAAAACCTTCTGAAATTACTTCCAATTTTTAAATCTTCTGGAACCTTTGTGCCACTAGTTCAGTCTTCAGACATGGCAAATAATTCTAAAGCGAATATTTCTAGCCCCGTCCATCTTACTTTTAAGACACAGCTTGCCAATCCTGCTACACCTTCATCCGTTAAAATACCTGTTTTTCAATCTCCTAATCCTGGAAAGATTATTCTTACGAGGACGTTAGACAAACAGGAAAGCGTTAGGGCAGGGTCTGAAAAAGAAAGCTTAATTCCCAAATCAGCTGCCAGCCTCCAGAGCAGTTGTGTTTCCGTTGATAGACTGTCTTTGCAGAACATCGCGGTAACGAGTTCATCTAACCCGAGTAACGCAGCGTACATGCTGGTAAACACAAAACCGCTCCCCGTTACCGTGAAGTCGCCAGTGCTGCCTTCTGGCCACCACCTCCAGATACCAGCTGATGCAGAAGTGAAATCTGTCCCAGCTTCTTCTTTACCGCCT
>WUAM01000217.1:4507861-4519096 GCA_024336885.1 Actenoides hombroni | reverse complement strand
AATTTCAACCTCCTCGCGCTGTTGTTCCGTTGTGGCGTTGGCGACGTCGCTCCGTGCTGTCGGGTTTTTCTATCGCTCGGTCGCCGAGCCAGCTAATTGTTCATGTGCTTTTTCAAAATAATGGAGAGCTCGATAGCCTGTTAACTGCCAGTCCGGTGTATTAACCTGTGTTGCCACGACTCGTGACTCGAGCCTTGTGTGTTTTCAAGAGATAACCGTCGTATCGGGACGGCCGCCTCCAAACGGCGTTGGGAGCCGAGGGCTGGGTTTGGCAAGGGAAGACAAATTAAAAATGTATCCAGTCGATTAAGAAAAAAAAAAAACCAAACCAAACCACATTAAAAATATGGCTGACATCCAGAGAAGATCCAAAAAAATATATATAAAAAAAATAGCGTGCATTGATTCCCATAATCATCCCAACGCAGGCTGCTCATCTTTATTCATAACCCTTCAAAGCCCCGCTTTGGAGATGCTGAGAAGCGTCTTTAGAGGCTGAACACGTCGCTGCTTCTCCCCTGTGCCCAGCACAGCTGCCGTCTCCGGCGAAGGCTCTACACCACCCCTTCCCCCTTTTCATTTTAGGGTCTTGTTAGAGTGGTGAGAGCTCTGCCGTTGGGTCCATCCTGGTGGAGAGGCAGGAAAAGCAGATGGAGGGTGCTGGGCTGGTAGGGAATCGCGTCAAGCCGCTTGTTTAAAGGACAAGTTTTAAGATGTTTTTAAGGCAGCAGCGAAATTAGAAAGCAAAATAGCTCGTGAAGTGTTTAAGGGCGCTAAGGAAGGCTCGGCGGGCACAGCAGATGGGATGAGGCTTAGCTGCGTGGCTGGAGAAGGCTTCCAGAGACGATGTATCTCAGCCTGCTTTGCTTGGCCCGTTATCTTTGGGGGAAAAGTCAGGTTTCCTGCTGTCCTGTCCTGGTCTCCAGGCTCTTTCCACAGGTGCTGGTGAGAAAACCTGCAGTATTCATGTCTCAGAAACCATCTTTTGAGCACCCCAGAGGTTGTAGATGGGCTGCAGTTCCGCACCCACTCAGATGTTTTCTGAGGCAGGCGTTCAAATCCTGTTGTTGTTACTGAATCCTTTTCAAAAGGAAGGAATTTCTGGGAGGGTGTTTTTCTCCCCTAAAAAGCTTTAGGAGCCAGTGTGTTCCCCGCTCTCTTTTTCTTTCCATTGCCTGGAGTTAGCTGGAAAGTTGGCCCTTGAGCTGAGACTAAGGCCAAGGAGCAGCCCTAGGTGAATTAAATCACCCAGCTCTGGAATCCTCGTATTTTCACCCACCAGCCTCTGATACAGGTAGATTACCTTGCTTTTTCACCTTTTTTTTTCCTGCTTTCTCCAAGACAACATCATCAGTTCATCTTTAAACTGAATAAGCTGAGGTCCCACTGTCCCCAACTGGTGCTTTCCCTGACACACCATCTCTCTGAGCATTGCAAGGCCAGGCTGCTGCTGTGTTTTAACACATCCCTCCTATTCCCGGGGATGATTTTGGAGCAGGGCAATTTATCTGGCAACACACAAGTCACTGATAGAGCTGGACTTGCAAGTCCAGTGGTATTAAGAGGAGACGTAGCCAGGCAATTGTGCCTGAAACGGGCCAGTTTTGAATGCGAACCTCTGTGTTTGCTGCCACGTCCCCTTCTGCTGCCATCAGTATGTTGGAAACGGGATTTGGTTATTCAAAGTGCTCAGGCCTTGCAGGAAAATCACCTTCCCTGCTGAAGGTCGGTTATCCCCACGGCTGAATTTAGCACCCTGCGAGGAAAACAAGCTCTCAATTCATCGCCCGCGGTCCCAAAGCAGTGCCAGGGAGGGGACGTCCCATCCACCACCGACCTCCCACGCAGGAGCAGCTGGTGGTTCTTAATTTCCCACCCTTTGCTATGCAACTTCTTTTCCCAGTACCTTCCTGGGACGGAGACGGCTGGATATCATTTTTGACTTCGCTTCCCCTGGTTGGCGGGTGACGCCGCGACGTTGCCGCGCCTGTCTCAGCTGGAGCACACCTCGGGTACGTTCCGACGGTGGCTTCTGGCCTTGTGAAGCTCAGCGTGTGGGACGGAAAGACTGAAAGCCTTCTCTACAAGGAAGGCCGGATCCTGACTGACGAGGTGCCACGGAAACGAGGCGGTTTTGGGCTGGAGGTGTAAAGCACCGCCTGGTTACTCCGCGTGCGTTTTAAGCTCTGCGAGCCGTGCCGCAGTTGAACTTGTCCTTCTGATACCAGGCTGATGCTGAAAAAAAAGCTGCTGCATCCCATCGTCTTGGTGACCTCCACCGTGGTGTGGGCCTTGTGTTCAGTTACTGGTCAAAAAAAAAACCAAGTGATTTTTTTCTTTTGTCTTTTGGTTTTGGTTTTTGGTCGTTGGTTTGGTTTTTTTTTTCCGGTCGCGTGATTTTTTTACCCGATGTTGAATTTATTTTTGTAATGTTTTGGGGTTTTTTTTTGGTTTGTTTTTTTTTTTTTTTCATTAGAACTCGGAACTCTTCTTTCATACGCAAAAATCCAATAAAATGGCTGAAACACGCGGAGCCTGGTGTCTGCAACTGGAACGGGGCGGAGGGGGAGATGTTGGGGACGCAAAGGGTGGTGCAAGGATGAGGTTTGAGACGCATCCCCCGGATGAAGTCACTTGTCAGGATGAAATGATCTGAAATTCAATCCCGTTCTCAGGAGTAAAATTTACTCCTTGAGAGCGATAAAATCTTGGGGTAAAAAGCTGCATTTCCAGCAGCTCTTGGCTTCTGACCATGACGTTGAGCTTCACCCAAAAGCAAATGTGGCTAAATAATGTTAGAGGGTTTTTTTTAGACTACTGGTTGTCTTAAAAATACTGAATATGAGAGTGGAAAAAAACCCATCAGGATTTTATAGGCCACGTTGAATCCCCAGCAGCTGTAACTGGTCTCACTCCTGCACTCCCACGACCTTTGAGGAGATGATTTCCAAGAGTAGATGAAAAGTGGAGACTTTTCTGCTTCCTTTTGCTTTGCAGTCACCTGCTTCTGGTGTTCACAGATTTAACTGAAGAAGCAAGATGCCCATTCCTGGGGAAATCAGCAAAGTGAGCGGAGTGGTGGCTCAGCCCAAACCCCAGTTGAGCCTGGGGATGAGCCACCTGAGCCTGGGGAAGTGCAGGGAAGGCTGGGTCTGGTTCAGGGTCTGAATTGTTCAAAGGGGACCCCTAAGTGATAAATTATTCGAGATGGTGCTAAAATGGCTTTAACTGCAAATTTCGGTGCTGCTGTGCTGTGTCCCATGGCTGGAGAGCTCGGGCTTCTGAGAGGTGATTTTATTTTAGTGGTCCCTGAGCTGGGAGCACAGACTATTATCCCAAGTGCCTTGGGTGTTTTTGTAAATCCCATTCCTAGGACTAAAATCCAGGGAGAAATCCTGTATGAGGCTCCAGGTGCTGAGCTGGGGGGCTCAGGGCTGGACGCAGAGCAGCAGCCAAGAACGCCCATGGCCACCCTGGGCAGGATCAAACCTGGGGAGTTCAGTAGGGATGGAGAACCTTGAATTCTGAAATCTTACAAAGCATCTGGACTGATCGTGGTGGCCTCAAGGAGGCTGAGAGGGTCAAACAGGTTCCTGGAAAAGCAGTGCTGAGTGTTGGGACTGGTTTGTGTGGTTTTGCCTCTCTTTGCTCTCTAGGTTTGCTGTGAGCATCAGATCTGCTGGGCAGGATGAGCTGAGTGGTGGGCGACCTGTAATTAGCAAAATCAGCTTCGGCACAATTCTTTCCAAATTATCTCAGAGTGGCTGTACTGGATGGGACCAAGCTACATCCTGGCCCGTGTTGGTGGCAGGGGCAGATTTAAGGCTGAGAGTAGGGACTTTCTCTGATTCCATGGTTTGCAGAGCTGGAGAAGTTGGTTTTGTCAGCTCTTGGTGATTCTGTCTCTGCTGTGACCTTGATTTCTGTATCAGTTGCTCTCAGGGTTGTGGTGCCTCCAGCTGCCAGTTTCAGTTGATGTGTGGTTAACTGGGGAGATGATAAGTATCCATGGCAAACAGGATGTTGCAAAGTTTGAGATGAAGATCGGGGTGCGAAACCATCAGCCAAAAGCAGCCCTGGAGAAAGGATGGGTGCAGGGGGCCTGTATGGCACGTGTCACCTGGGTTGGCTTGAAGAGCAGCAGGAGACACCTTCCACAGCACCACGGATGAGTAGAGGGCAACGTTCCCACACCCAACCCATCACTGGGATCCAGGGGTGAACCTTGATTCGAGGCACACACGCAAACCTAAAGGTTTTTCCAGGGTTTCCAGACCATACCTGGGGTGATAAATGTATGGACAAGACATTGCACCGGAGAGCTGCAGAGGGGCTGGATGTGGTCACTGCCAACAGCTCATCTCCCCCAAGCTGGATTTAATTTATCAGTTTGTTGGCTTTCGGAGGGAGGAACTGAGAGGGGCTGCAGGCTGTTGGTCAGCTCGGGGGTGGCATGGTGTAACAACAGCGTGGGTGTCTCATGCTTCATCCCTGGAGGTTATAACACAATGGAGAGTGTTTGGAACCACACATGGAGCAAGCACTGGGTTTGTGGTGTATAAATTCATCTTAAAATCAGGGTCTGGAGGAGCCTGGCTGCTGAAGGGCTGGTTTCTTCTGTCCTTCTGGCTGATGTCTGGCTCCTCCATAGCTGAGCGTTGCCATCCCCACATGAGGACCACGTGGCTGCAGCAGCCTCCAGCTCTGCGCACCCATGCGACGTGCGCAATTAATCCTTCTCTTGCTGCCTTGAAATGTACTGCTTGGAAATCTCCCTGGGTGCCATTTCCTTCTTGTGCTGTGAAGAAATATCGATTAATCGTTTCCCTACCCACCATCTCACCACCGTGCAGGGTTTTAATGACCTGTGTCGTATCCCTCTTTCCAAGCCAGAGCATCCAACTCTTCCAGCCGTGAGTTTTCCAGGGTGCTGCAGAGGGGCTCGTCCAGCTCAGAGTCAAGCTCCTGCTGGGTGTTTCCTCTCTCCCCAAGCTGTCCCTTGCTAAGGAGGCCTCGTATTAGATCCTTCACTTCCTATCTTTCAAACAGATGTTGGTACCCCAAAGGATGTTCCTTTCTATTGCAACCAGACATCCTTCTGCAAGGGGCGTTGGCTATCCCTCTGCTGTCATATTTACCCGTGGGACAGCTGAAGCCATCATTTCATCCCTGGAAATCTCTTTTTCTGAACAACACCACGTCCTGGCCATTTGCAGCTACTCATTTTATTGCTCTACTCTTGAATTTCTTCTGTCGGGGTGTCAGTTTTAGGACCTCCCCGTGCTGGTCTGCAGGCAGCACCCATACCGAGGATTCAGGAGGCGTTTCTGCTCTGTCTGGATTTGTGAAGGGTGGAAAGAGGCTCCAGCTCCTGCTCGTCTAGTGAGACATTAGCGTGTGAGTTGCCTCTGGATTTATCCGTAAGATGTGTGCCAGGGAGCATGACGAAGACACCAACAGATGAACATCACTTTGGGGGTGGCAGAAGCTTGGCTTTGCAAAGGGGGGGAGTGACAGAGGGGACTGCGCTCTCCTCGCCTGGCCCAGGTGGTGACCACCAGCACGCGTGGCTTTCTCATCTCCATTTGGGCAACCTGCATTTCATCCCAGTAAGGGGTTGAAGGGGAGCTGATGCGCACTGAGCTCCTGAGCTTCAGGTCAGGGCTGCCTGGATCAGCCTGGGGCTCTGTCCCCTCTGCCACTGCAGGAAAGGAAATATTCCCCCGGCCTCACAAGGTCGTGGGATCACAGAGGGTGCTGCAAGGACCCAGACCACAGAGTGGTGGGAATTTTGGACGCTCCCGGGACCTTCCTGCAGAACAGGCATTTCCTTTGTACACTAACATCACCACACCCATGCAAATTAACCACTAATTGAGGAAACCACCAGGATCTGGACCAAGGACCCAAGCAGGGACTGAAGCTGCTCTTGCACCATCCAAGTCACCAGCCACGTGGGTGCTGCCACGAGTCCCACGGGTGCTTGGCAGAGGTGGGAGCCCCGGTGGGTGCTGCTTGTCTGGGAGAGCGTGAGCTGAGAGCCAAGAGTGGGGAGGGGGAGAAGGGGAAGCCGGAGCTAAAAATAGCGACTTTTGAAAGAAATGGATGAAAACCTCTTTGAAGAAGTGAGGGGAGAAGGGGAGGGTTTCCATGGAAACGGGGAAGTCTGTCTCTTCCCAAAAGAGGGGGTGGGAGATGAAGAAATAGTAAATATGGCAGAGAAATGATGGGGAAGAGGATGCTGTGGGTCGGGGGTGCTCCCCATGGATTGAGGGGAGGGGGCTGTGGGGTCCCAGTACACCTGGATCCTGGGGAGGGGGGAGCAGGTGGGGCTCTGACACTCTTTGGCATGTCACCTCCTGTCCTGCCCATGTCACCTGCAGCCCTGCAGTGATCACCTGCCTGTGTAACCAGTAAGAACAGCCAGTCCAGAGTTGCTGGGGACACGTTTGCAGGGCCAGGTCAGTGTCACCATGATGGGGCATCTCCAGCCTCTCCCAGCAGCTGGGCAGTGGTGATAAAATAACAAATTTCTTCCAAACACTTTGAGAAACTCCACAAAAATCTTAGGGTTTTTTTTTCTCCTAGGAATTTTCCACCGTGGCATGGCCATGTCATGGAGAGACCCTGCAGAGAAGGAGGCTGCACTGGGCAGAAGACACGGTGGTCTTGCTGAAGGGTGAAGGCAGCCGGGGCCTTATGGTGAGGTTGGAGGCCAAGCTGGAGCACGCTGGCAGGGCATGCAGCTTGGCACGGCTTCCAGTCTGGCCCCTTCCACAATCTGGCACCGCTTGTGACCTGGCATGGCCCATAGTTTGGCACAGCTCATGATTTGGCCCAGCTCACCATCTGGCATGGCTGTGGGGCTGGCATGCCCCAGGACTTGGCCCAGCCCAGGATTTGGCCCCGTGTGCCGGGTGCTTTGTGCCATGCCATGCAGTGCCATCTCCTGGCTGAACCTGCCACCGTGCCACTGTGCCACCGTGCCACTGTGCCCAGGCTGCCATTGTACCTATGCCACCAAGCCAAGGGGAAGGTGCTCCCCAGCCCAAGTATCCCCACCAGTGTCATCTCCTCCACCACGTGGGAGGAAGGGAAGAGGCAAATCATCCTCTCAAACCACTTTTCCTCACGGCTTCTTTGCAGTCCTCCTACTCCCCAGGGAGGGATGAACATCCAGGGTGATGGAAGCATCTCACCCCTCTCCGTGGCTCAGAGCTGACCTTCTGCAGCTCTCAGCCCCCACCCACCACCAGCAGACGCTTACGCTGAGACCCACAGAGTCTAAAAAGAGCCTTTGCAAGGCTGCTTGTCCCATTTGTGCTGTGATGGGAGATGTTGTCACCCTGGTCATCACCTGCACGGGGGACCAGTCCCAGGACTGGTGGCTAAAGGGAGTTGTGCCACATCATGGCAGCACAGAGAGGACCCTGGGGTCACCTAACCGCTCCCCCAAGGCAAAGGCAACGTGCCTACAGGTGCTGGCCACCCCCACTGCAGGTTTCTCCCATCTGCCCTTAGTCTTCCCCTCCCTAAGCTCAACAACAAGAAGGTTTCAACTTTTGGCACTGTTTCCCTGCTTCTTGGTGAGCATCACCCCACCCCAAGCTGGAGGAGGAGGGCAGATGGGAATGGGCTGGTTCAGACCTGGGGAAGATGGATCATCAGAGGGAGAAAATGAGTTGTTCATCACTGCTCCTCTGTCTTGGGGTCACATGAGCAGCCCTGGCTCAGTAAAGCAGACATTTGGTTGGTGTCTCAGATAAAGCCACTTTTGGAACTCTGAGGTGACTCTGCTTTCTTGGCCCCTTTGGAGTGGGATGACTGGAAGAACAGAGGGACACAGCTGGGTCCCCTTGACATGGAGGTGGTGGCCCAGAGCCATCCCATGGGGCCACAGGGGCTCAGCCCCTGCTCTGGGGAGGTTTGGGGGCACTTCACCCATGGTTGAGGAGCAGGGTTGTGAGCAGATGAGCTTTCTCTGCAGAGTTGAGAGCCCACACGCCTGGCTGGAAGGAGGCCATTGATTTCTTCTCCCTTCGCTCATTTGGCTTGTCCTGGCCTTTTTGTTTGTGCAAGTGAACTAAAACAGCTTTGAGAACCTTTTAACTGGAGTGGATGGAGCAGCCCAAGCAGGAGGAACCCGCCCAGGACCGATGCTCGCCCTGCGCCAGCCTGGCAGCAGGTCCATTAGCTCTCCTGGAGCGAGCGGCAGCCTGGCATGAAATATTCACAATCATCTCGAGGAGCTCCAAAGCCCTCAAGAACTGAAGTTCTTTACCGTGTTTCAGTTGAGCTAAATGACTTTTATTTTCAATGAATGGTGCCCGGCTCCTCTCCAGACCGGCCATTCAGGCTAGCGGAGCATCTTTGGAGGCAAAGATGTTGCAACTCAGTGATCCCGACCAAACGAGAGTTCAGATTGGCACCCAAAGAAGTTGTTTTTAAAAGAATTGGATATTTTATTATGAAAACAACCTGGGAGAAATACCGAGGGAGAATGTGCTTAACATGAACTTTCCAAATGGGCGATACTTGCTGATTTCCCTTTGGCCATGATGTGCCTTCCCAGTGACTAGGAGATCCTCCCATGGACCAGAAGAACCTCCCACAGACCAGAAGATGCTCCCATGGACCAGGAGATCTTCCCAGTGACCAGGAGATCCTCCCATGGACCAGGAGAACCTCCCACAGACCAGGAGATGCTCCCATGGACCAGGAGATCTTCCCAGTGACCAGGAGATTCTCCCACAGACCAGGAGATCCTCCCATGGACCAGGAGGTCCTCCCACAGACCCGGAGGTCCACCCAATGACCAGGAGCCCTGCCTGGGTTCTGCAGAGCCCAGTATCTCATTTTGCTCTGCTCCTCCTTTCCTGCACAACCTTGGGCAAACCCCTGAGCCTGTCCCCATCCTCCCCAGACAGGAGGACCCGCTCTGACCTATCTCACCATGATATTTTGGGATTCACCAGCAGCATCTGCTATGGAAGAGCAAAGTCTGCTCCGTGGGTCCGTGTCACTTTGTTCCCCGGTTGCCTTCATTTTTAGCTGCTGTGCCACCGCATCGGGGTCACCGGTGTCTCTCGGTGTCCCCTCCTCTTGCCACCACGCGCCGAGGTGTGGGTGCTGGGGTGTCGGGGGAACGGGAGCTCAGCCCTGTGACGTAGGCTGTGGGTGGGAGGTCGGATGCTTTCCCCAGAGGGTGACTCACAGCCCTTGGAACTCACAGCGTTCACAGCTCCTAAAATGACACGGGGCCCAGTTATGTCAACCCCTATGACTGGAAAGATGCTGCTCAGGTAGAGATGGGGGCTCAGCGCCCTGCCCCGTCCAATCCTTTTCTGCTTGATGCTGTGGTCAAGCGTTGGTCCAGTTCAGCTCTTACTCCTGGCACGGCTGCTGGTGTCCACCCCAGCCCCCAAAGTCCCTCTGGCTTTGTAGGAGGTGGCATGGGAGATGGTGTCCTTTGTCCTCCGCTGTCTGAGGCTGTGCAGGATGTGCGAAGGTGATGGGACAGGGTCTGTCCTCTCTGAAGGCAGCAGCTCAGCTCATGGCAACAGAGTGAAGTGCTGGTGCCCGTCCCAGGTGATGTGGTGCAGGGCCAGCCAAAGGTTGTGCTTTGCAAGGTGACACTGGGGCTTGTTCTGCTGTTCTGGATGAGGCCAGTCCTGGGGATAACCCTGCCCTGTGGGTGTCATCCATGTCCCCACAGCTCCACATTACAGAGCAGCCTCCATACCCACCACCAGAAGGATATAGAGGAAAAATGGGAGGAAAAAAGCACATTTTTGCTTTTTCTTTGTACGATTGGCTGCAAGCCCACAAACAGAGGGCCCGAGCAGCCTTTGGGGTCTTCCTTGGGAATAAAGCACCAAGAGCTTCGTGATGGGACCTGGCCACTGGGTCACCTGGTCCATAGGACACCCCCACCCCAAGCGACATTCCCCTCTCCACCCCAGATGGAGTAAGGTTTCCAGTTTGGCGGACTACAGAGTCTATTGGGATAGAAGAAACAATCCAGCAGAGACTTCTTTTTAAATGCTAACATTGATGCGAAGACGTCGGGCTGGTGAAATCCACGTAGAACAGACAAGTGGGTGCAGAGCATCAGCTCATCTCCTTCTCTGCAAGGCTGGGTTACGTCTGGAGTTGTCAGCGTGGCTGAGGGCGGCGGGTGCAGACACGCAGACTATAATAATAGCTCCACAATTAGGATAGTAAATCAAGGAGAGCGTCACTCAATTCAGAGAAATTCCCCTGCTCTGCTGAGAGACGAGTTTTCGGCTCTTTCTGAAGGAGCTGGTGCCGTTCATAATGAAAAATCTCCCCCCCCCCCCAGTTTTGCAAAACCTTCGCAAGGCGGCAGCAGGAATAAAGGAGTTAGAGATTCAGCTTCACTTCAATTATTCTCTACCCGGCCTCAGTTTCTGCATATTGCATAAGGATTAGCCTCGGGCAGACCATTTTCTGGATTCGAGCTCCCCTGCTCTGGCAGATCTGCCTTCAGAAAAGGCTCAAATGATGCAGATGACATTAAAAGCTCCTCATCCAGGGTCGCCTCCCCCCCAGTTGGCTGCCAGCAAGAAAAGCCGCACATGCCAGGATTCCCACTTTTGCTGTAGGGTTAGAAATTCACTTTCAACATTGGGATCTGGGGTTTATAGTATTTTTGCTTCACCATCAAGAGGGATGTTGGGAGGAGCAGTGGGTGGTAGCATCCCCCTCGCACCCCCTGGTGCTGCACCCAGGTTCTGGCTCCTGGCACCTCAGGGAGCTGAAGTCCTATGGTTTAGCCTCCCTGTGTCCCCACACCCTTTGACTGGCTGGGCAGTACACTCCACAGTGATTTTCTTGGGTGGTCAGGGTGGTCTGTGCCCTCTCACCCCACCTCGGGTTGTTATCCCTGGGGAGATCGCTGCCGGCACAGGCAGCTCTTCCCAAATTCGATGGCTGTGCACTGGAATAGAATTATTTTCCATCGCCTCCTCCTGTTTTCTGGGTGCCAGGCACCTTGCAGGACTTGTTGCTTCCCCGGTGCTCTCCTTGGGGCCATGAGGCGATGGCAGAGCAGTCCAAGCAGATGCATCTCCCTCCTGCCCTAAAGCAGGGCTTGATCCATAGGTCTTCTATACCAAGCTTGTAAGAACTTGGTCGTGTCCTCCCTTTGGGGGTGGGAGGTGTAAAGGGAGGCGGGTAAATGCAAAGCAATGGAAAAATGACTGCTTTTTCCTC
>WUAM01000217.1:4490629-4501049 GCA_024336885.1 Actenoides hombroni | reverse complement strand
GCTGGTGGTTTATTCATTTATGGTGGAGAGGGTCCACGTGCTGAGGGTGGCTGGGTCCGTGCTGGTGCCTCTGAGCCTTTGCTTTGCCTTCTTCCAGGGTTTTTAGGAGGGGTGAGTTGAGGTGCAGAGACCTTAAGGTTGTCTCCGCTTCTACTTCATCCTCGGTGTTATTTAGGGATAGGTGGGAGCTGTCAGTCCAGGGGATCTCACCTGCTTTTTCTCATCCATGGTAGAGCCTCATCCCATTTGTCTTTCCTTGTGTTTCCCCCCTCATTGCCAACAATCCCCGGGGATGGGGACCCTCTGCCAGCTCAGGGGAGAGGGCTGCAAAGCTCTCCCGAGGTTGTGGCCAAGCAAAACCTCCCTGGGGTACAGGATGGGTTTTAGCAGCCTGTTAAATTGGGGTGAATTCGGGCAGAACTGGGGCACGGTCAGTGCTGTCCCACTGCGGTGAAGTGCAGGCACAAGGAGGGGACCCCATTGCAGGGGTCAAGAAGGGGGGGTGGAGTTGAGGGGGGGTCAAGGAAACCCTTCCTGAGCTCAGAGGGGATAAACCACTTAATAACAATAAACCAAATGGTGCTAGCGTATTCCACAGCAATGGTTCAAATGCTGCTTTAGGGCCGGATCCGTCTGCCGTGCTGAGGTGGCTCCACTCAGCCAGGGGGAATCACTCCTCGTTTTGATCTGATTGATTGAGGCCTGGCTAGAATTAATGCCAAGTGTCCACGGTTAGTCCATGAGGGTCCTGGCTCCTGCTTGGTGCAGAGGACCAGCAACATCAACGTGTTGGGTCTCAAAGGTGCTCAGCACCACGGGGCCCCAGTCTTTAATTACATCTCGTTATATTAGGAGCCCTCTCCTCCCTCTCTGCTGCTGCAGCAGCAGCTCTGGAATGGGAGCTCCTGCAAGCCCGTTCACATCTTAAACGTGCTCAAAATGAAGCGACGTGACCAAAAGCAATAAATCTCTGCTTCTGAACGGGACGGGGCTGGCATGAGCGTGGTTCTCGGGGCGGTCGGCCAGTTGCCATCGAGCCGTCTCACGGTGGGTCCAGGGTGGGATGTGAGCTTGCCTGGGGGAGCTGCCTGATGCACCAGGGTGCTGCCTACCCACCCGTGGGTGCCCCTAGCAGCGAGTGGTCCCATCCTCAGTGCGTGGGAAAGCCATGGGGCCGAGGGCGGGTTGCTGCAGGAGTTTTGGGAGGGTGCTGGTGCTCCCCGAGACTTTGCAAAGCGCCCGGTTGTTTGGTGCCTGTGGGTTTTGGATGATCTGGGGGAAGCGTTTGCCCAAGTACGGGGTGTATCTTGGCAGTGCCATCGTGGTTCGGTAAGGAAGAATATCATGGTTTTGGGGAGAGAGGTGTTGTTTTGAGCACAGTGTCCCTGCGGGCTTTCTGAGGCCGGGCAGGAGGGGAGTGTGGGTCTGTGAGCTGGGTCAGGCACATCCAAACCCACCCACCAAACTGGGGGGTCCCAGGTGCCTTGGGAAGCCCCAGAGCTGCATTGCAGGGACAAATGGGGCTAAAGAGCAAGAGGTCACGTTCCTCCCCTCATCATCAATATGAGCTGACATCTGTCCCCATGGCAGGGGCCAGCGTGGCCGGTCCCTTCCTTAGGACAGATCCTGCACCTCTTGCATTGACCCAGGCAGATGTTCCTGGGGAAAACAAGCTCTGGTGTGAAAGCATCTCTGGGCTGCCCTTGGCACCGTGCTTGAGAAAGAAGGAAAACACCCGGATACGTGCTCAGATGTTTGGTTCAGGGTAAAACAGGTCCATGTTCCAGCCATGGCTGGAAGTGATCCATCAGGCTGCACGAAGCAGAAGGGTCCAGGTTTCTCCCCCGCACAGAGAAATGGTTCCCCTATAGCTTTTAATGGGATTTGTGCCTGCAGGTCGGAGCTCTAGTGCTATTTCTAGCTTTGCTTCTGACTCACTGATGTGATCTTGAACCAGTTTTTCAGGAGGAGACTGTGATGATTTTTATGGTTTGGGGTTTTTTTTTTGGTTTGTTTTTGGTTTTGGTTTGTTTGGTTTTTTTTTCTTGGGGAATTCGGTTTGAGAGACTCTGGGCCTGTTTCTGCAGAGTTGTTAAGCATCCAAAACTCCCCTTGACTCTGAAAGGGTGCAAAAGTGAGCTGCAAAGTGGCTCAGGTGGAGGATGATAAATTAGGGACCGGGGAAGGGAAGGGTCCCACCATCTCCGTGAGATTGCATTGAGACACCTAACGTAGCTGGTGTGGTTCCTTTCCTCTTCCCATGGAGGTTTTTGCTTCTCTCCACTGGTGGGATGGAGGACTGAAGCTCTCTGGTCTGTGGAGGTTCTCCAGGGTTGGCACCCAGAGCAGACAGCATCTGTACTTAATTTTATCCTTCGTGCTGTAGTTTTGGAGAGATGGAAAGTGGTGGTTGCAGTGTGGGTTGTCTTCTAACACCCAACCATCTGCCCAAGCCTGCAAGCAACCCATCAGCTCTTCAATAGCTTCCCAAACTTCTGCTGAGGGCAATGGGGTGAGTGAGGCTCATACACTGGCTGGACACCACTGAGTGATCAGAGCTGCTGGGAGAAAATTCTCTGCGTGGGGCAGGGTGTTTTCTTGGGAACACTGATCTCTGCAGCGATGTTTTGTGTCAGAGCCCTACAGCTTTGAACGCTGAGCTATAGGAAGCACAGGATCTCTAGATTGCCGTTCTGAGAGTGTAGCACGTGGGTGTATAAATATGGGCATATTTGTGCATAAATACACAGAAGGAGAGAAAAAGACAGAGGAGGAGGAGGTATTTCAGGAAGGGCCTTGCTTTGTTATCGGATAACTCCTGGGTCAGCCCTTGAAATTGCTGCCAAAGCCTTGTAGCTTTTCCGGAGCTCGCAATACACTGAGGGACGGGCTCAAGAGAAGGAGGAGATCTGGATCTGGCCCTGGAAGGGGGAGCATCCCGAGGGGCTCCACGCGTCCCTCTGCAAACCAGCAGCTTTGCAGCACCTCTGCTCTGGATCCAAAGTCCAGGGGCTTGGGCCTGTGACAACCATTTCTGTGGCTGTGCAGGGAAAGCCAAGCAGGAGGTGAAGGGATCTGTTTGTGATACAAGCGCTGGGCTGCACGGGTGGGTTTTTTCAGTTGTGGTTTCTGGTTTGGTTTTTTTCCTTTGTAATTGGCTGTGTTTTATGTCCCTTGAGCCGTGCCGGCTTTTGGCTCCGTGTTTTGGAGCTGAGGTGGGTTTATCTCAATCTACATCCATGGGGGAAGTCCCAGGGTTTTTTTCTGGCCATGGAAGCTGGTCAGCGTGCTTCTAGGGTGATGGGGCTGACGAAAGGAGGAGTCAGCCCTAAATGATTTAATTTTGCACCTAAAAAAAAGGCTGTAGCTCCCTCCTTGCACCTCTGGCAGCATTTGACCTCCTCCAAGTTCAGCACATCCCTTGGCCCCTCTTGTTGGAGACCATCAGCCGCCCCCCACCAGGAGCCCCAAGGAGAGACGAGGCTGTGTGTGTGTCCCTGTCACCTTCCCCCCAGCCACTGCCCTGCCTCTGCCCTTCCCCAGCCCCATGTGAACTGCACCCCATGGCCTCAGGCTCCTCCTGATGTTACTGCGTTTGGCTGCCCAAATTTCATCCCCCTTTCTCAGAAACTGGGGCTCTGATTCTGCCACATCCCAGCTCAGGGGGTGAGGAACCAGCCTCCAGCACTGAAAATCATCCTGGAGAGCACAGCACTGATTTACCCTCGGGGACAAGATCCCCCCAGCCCAGTTGTAGGTGATGACAGACAAATTCTTTATCTGTGTTTTCCCTCAGGGTGGGATGACACAATTTGGCTTGTAGAAGCTGCTGGACATCGTGTAACCACGCAAGGTCCATGCACGGGGACCCTTATGGGGACCACGTCCCCTCCCCAGCCCTGCCTGGTTGTCCTGAGCTTGGCATTAGCCTTTTGGGGGTTGGGGTTGTTTTGTTTTTTAATTCCTTTTTTTTTAATTCTTTTTATATATATATATATGTTTGTTTTTTTTTTTTCCTGCTGCCTATAAGATTGTAATTGCCCGTTTGCACTTGCTTGAGCCTGCGTTCCTGCCCTCCAAAAATGTCACGCGGCGAAGCACGAGGGGGGGGGGGGGGAAATGGGTATTGGATCAACCCTGCATGTGGTGCCTAATTTGAGCGAATCGATAGGAAGAGGAAATCCAAGAAGGACTCATCTTAAGGATGCTGGAGCTGAACCTTTTGTTTCCATGGTTACGGGAGAAATGGGACCAGGAATGGAGAGAGGCCTATAAACTGTTCAAGGAGGACTCGTGGGAATTTCAAGTCATTTAACCATGCGTTTGCTAGACGAAAATTTAGACACCAGCTGTACCCGAATTGCACAGTGTGTATAGACCTTCCTGCTCCTATTGATGCCGCGGGGGTGTCCTGGGGGTCGGCTGGATCTAGGGGCTGAGAGCCCCCCCCCCCCCACTCAATAGGGCTGACGGTTGTATATAGGTATACAGATCTGTGTACATACGTATTCCAAATGAGCATTTGCTGTCTGGTTTATCATGAGTGTACATAATTTCTTCTTCACAGAGTACCACGATTTTTGTAAATATCGGCACTAATTAAGAGAAAATAAATATGTATATTATTGAGGAGTTATTTTGATATCAGTTCTGTGGAGGGTTGGGGGGGGAAGAAAAAGACAAGCAACTGTATTTTTCGTAGGCTGGGTATTATATTTTTTTTTTTCCTGTACATCTAGACCTTCTGTGAGAAAAGAAACAGCCTGAGCCATGGAAAAATCAGTTTATGCTCCACCATCATCTGGTCTGCAGGGCCCGTTGGAGGGGGGGCGAAACCCCCAGGGTAGAGCTGGTGGGTCTAGGTGATGGGCACTGGTGAGGATGGACACACTGCATGATGTGCACAGGATCCCCTGTGGGATTTGCTTCAGAAAAGCTCCAGCAGCAACGCAGGCGGAGGGGAAGCAGCTGGAGCCAGGGTCAAGCCCATGTTCCTTATCGTTCCTCACTCCACCAACTTGGATATCGGCCACGTTTATGCAGGTAACAGGGAATGGGTGGTGCTGGGGGATAAACCTGCTCTCAGGAAACCTTTAGGGCACCCAACGGGTATATTTTTTAAGCCAATGTTCCCTCTTGGAAGAGGGAGAAGCAAAGAGGCAGGGACAGTGTTAGCAGCACATCCTCTGTGGGGTTACAATCCTCATGTCCCTGGAGATGTGTCCTAGTAGGATCTCTGGCAGGGAATGGAGGTAGACTCCCTGGGATGGCTTTGACTCCTCTTGCAGAAGAATGATGTATTTGCTCCATCCCCGGGGAGCAACTGTAGCAGTATTTTTTTCTTACTGTTTTTGTCCTCTCCTAAGAGTGTCTTGAGACAGGAAAGGCTTTGAGGACACTTGGTACTTGTGTTTTGGGGCTTGATCGCTTGCTTGGTAGCATTCACAGGCAACACTGCTGCTCTGGGCTTCCCTTCTTGCAGGGTAGAGCTGAGGTAGCCCACCTAAGCTGTCCTCATGGGATGGAGAGTAAAACATATGGAGAAGAGATCTTCCTTCTTCCACAGCATGGGTTGGTCCTCGGCTCTGGGAAGTGGCACCACCTTGTAACCCAAGGGGTAGCACAGCAGTATTAAACCTCCACCTCAACCCCTCCAAATCCCCTCATACTGGTTGTGGAGGGGATGCTGGTGATGGCTTAAAGTCAGAGTCCTTGGGCTCGTGTGTCACTTGTGCCAGTAAGTCTACCGTGTGACCCAGGAGATGTCATGTCCCACTCCGTGCCTCAGTTTCCCTATTTGTAACACCGCTTTCTAAGCCATCTCTATAGACCCATCAAATTGCATAGTTTAGCTCAATCCTGGAACAGCAAAAACACTTAAATGGGTGGCTGAACCCGTGGCTGGATGTTGTTAGGAGGAGAAGGGGTGTTTGAGAGCAGCCAATTCGGAACGTTTCAACGTGGAAAACCATTTGAATGCACAAAAGGTAACGGAAGTATTTACGAGCAGCGTGTCCTGAGCAAAACCTCACCGTATTTGCTGTAACGCCGAGTGGAAGCAATCCCCAGGCTGGGCAGCTTTGTGTTCCTCAGCCTCATTTCCAAGCCCCAGAGAAGCTCCAGCCGGCTTCAGCAGATGCCAAACCCTTCTCTTATCCGTGTCCCGTTGGTTTACGGGCTCATAAATCTCGAAGCACGAAGCGGTACGAGGATTTTGCAGAGCAGCCTGCTCCGCACAGGCTCTGAAGAGATGGCAGGAGGAGGCTGCGAGGCAGCCACCCTAATTATTTTAAATTGCTGGTCTATCAGCGTGCGCTGCACCATCCCGACCACGCTTGGAGGATGCGGGAGATGCCGTCGGGCATGTGGCATCCTCCCGCCAGCCCAGCTGCTTGGGCTTTTACACCCTTCAAAGAGACAAGAAGGATGGAAGAATTACACCCTCCAACACAGAGAGCTCCCCACGCTTGGGCAGCCCTTTCGGCCCCGCAGTCGGCAGCTCCCAGCCCGTGATCCCGACTGCGGCGAGCGGCTGATCCCCGCTGAGCGCAGCCTGCTTGGTTGTGCCTGTGCTAAATGACCTACTTTCCTCCACTTTCTTTGCTGAGCGTTGCCTCTCGGCCAGGCGAAACCCCACGAAACCCCTCGCAGCAGAGCTGCTCCGGCTCATCAGTTCAAGATCTCCAAGGTGGCTCAGTGAAGGGCTCGGGCGTGGGGAGGACCACACTTCTGCCAAAGCTCCTTGCCCTGCTGAGGGGCTCCAGCCCTCAAAATCTGGCTTGTTTGCATCAAGGAAGGAATAAAAAAAAAAATTAAAAATGAAGTGCCAAGAAAGCACTACCTCTGCCACTTGTCCTGGAAAGCTCAGGCTGCTCGAACCCCATTACAACCCATCGTGGGTTCCCTGGGGGACGAGGGGGAATTTTTAGCCCTCCTGGCCGCCTGCGAGCGAATCCGCTTCCATTTGGCAAAGTGGGCACTTGGATCCTAAAAGCACCTCCCGTCCCTGAGCTGCAAAGAGGCCGTTGAGTGAGATGCTGAGAGCGGGGAAGGGAAAACGATCCAGTGGGTGGGATGCTGCTGCCCTCCCGGTGATGCTCCGTGGGTACCCAGGGCTCTGGGGCTCGGGTGGCAGCTGCTGCAGAGTGGAACCGTCGCTGCTACGATGCCGTCGGTTCGGAGTAGCCTTAACCAAGCATCTAGGTGCAAAAAAATGCACGAGGGTGGGCGTGCGAAGCGGGGCCCCCGCAGCCTATCTTTAGGGAACCTCTAGGCAAAGGTTCGGCGCTTGCACAGCTCTCGCCGAGATGCACGTTTATCCTGCAGCTCTGGAAATCAGGCCAGGTCCCTCTTTTTTTTTTCCTTCCCACTTTCTCCTTCCTCCTTCTTCTCCCTCCTTTGCATTTGTGCTGGGTGTGGGGGGAAAAAAGCCCTATACCTGGGAGCTGTGCTCTGATCCTCACCCCGGCATCACACACGGGGCAGGAGAAGGGGAGCTTTAGGCAAACGAGAGCAAGATCTGCGTGTACTGAAGAAGGAAAAATCTGCTCTTTTACAGATGCAGAATTGAGCCTGCTGAGGCTACAGAGCATTAGCACAGACAAAATAATGAGGTGTGAGCCAAGGATTAAAGCCAGCTCTGCCCAAATATTTCATGCTACCCCAATATTTAGGCTCCTTGCTCCACTGTCACCCTGATTTCATGGGGAAGGAGGACACCCAGCTGCCTTTCTCAGCCTGGTGGCCTAATGTCCTGCAGTGCCCTGTGCCTCTCCGTGCTGGGGAAATATAAAAAGAGCCCTGGTGAGACAACCTCAGCTTTGTATCCATTAAAAAATGGTGGGAGAATCTGGGTCCAGGGTATCTGGGAGGTTTCCTGAAGGTTCAGCAGTAATTTTGCCCCTCTCTCCTGGCTTGCTGTCGTTGGGGCAAAGCTTGGGTGGACACAGGAGTTGGAGGCATTGATCCAAGCCTGAAGTGCTCGGTGCTCCACAGACGAGTCTTTGGGAGGTTATTGGTTTGAAGGGTGACTTGGGGAGTTCGCAAGGACCCAAAGGACTGGGGCACTGCAGCCTCAGTGTCAGCAGGGAAACCCCAGGGCTGGCCAGAACCCAGGCAGTTTGTTTTGCTGCTGCTCTAATACAGCCAAAATCAGTTCCTGGCAAGAGCAGGGTGGGAGGTTGCAGAGCAGGAGATGCCAAGGTCATCCTGTTCCTCGTGTCCGCACAAAGATCAGCCGGGCACAATCCACCAGCTCCCCCTCATCTGCCCCAATCCTCCCTCCCCTGACCTGGCCTCTCCACTCTGCAGGCAGTGGGCAGGATCAGGCCCCAAGGATGTGGCTTGGTTTTTTTTCTTTCCCCAGCAAGAGGTGAAGGTGGGGGGCGAGCAAGGGAAGCAGAACAAATCTGTTCTGCCAGGCACCTGCTCCCTGCCTTGCAAAAAAATGCCGACGGCTCATCGTTTGGGAGCGTAGCCTTTTCCGCTTAGGAGCGGGGTTGTCTTCCACTGTCCTTTTATCCTTGGCTAATTAAAGGCGAATCTCTGCCGAAGGAACACGGTTCTTCATAGTTGAGCCTTAATAACTCGAAAGTGGCTGCAAACGCTTAGAGGCAGCTGCAGAAATCCTGGGCAGAAATAGCATTTTTTTTATCTCGCAGCTCACCAGCTTTGGCTCGGGGGATAATAAATTTGTGAGCCGGGGAAGGCGGCAACAGCGGATACAGCCCCGTATTGTCCGAGTTTACAAAAGGATCAGTTGGATGGACCAACTTAAACTCCCCAGTCATCCCCGGCGAGGGCCTCCGAGATGACGTGGCCGTGGTGGGGGTCCCACTCATCCCTGGGGATGCTTTGGGGAGGGGCTGGGGTGAGCCACGTCTGAGCAAATGAAGGTGTTTGCTGGTCTCTGGGCAGGTGGTTCTAGGTGCGAGTCCTCTCAGCCCCAAGGAGAGGTGTCGACAGGCAGCTGGATCCCATCTGGAAAGGGCATCACCCCACTCTAGCTGCTGTAGAGGAAGGTGAGGGAGGCCGGTCCCAGGTCCCTGATATTGGCTGAGGTCTTTGAAAGAGGTCCTAGGAAGCCCAAAACCAGGCTGGGAAGGTAGAAAGGGCAAAGGGAAGATGGACCGTGGTGTTTGCCTTCTCATTTTGCTGCAGCCACTCTCTGCCCCCTGCCAGTGCTGCCCAGCGGAAGGGCTTTGCTCAAACCTTGTGTTTTATATCCCTGTGGGAGGAACGAGCAGGCCCAGGGGAAAGGAACAAGCCTGGAAGCTGTTTCTCCAGCTTCAGCTGTCTAAAACCAAGCAGCCTGGTCTGCTGAGGTCATCTGGGGCTCAGTGTGCTCCATGGGGAGACTGGCACCTCTGAGGGGTGGAGGGATGAGGCTCCCCTTGGCCGTTGGCCTCCCTCCAGCAACTGCACAGGAGGTCCAGATGGTCACAAGTTCTTCCACTTGCAGACTAGTCCAATCCACGCTCTTGAGCATTCACATGCTGGTTATTTCTGCTCTTTAAAAAGCAGGAGGACAATTTAACCCTGAAGGACCTCCATCAAGGAAGAAGAATGCTCTGCACTTGTATAGCATCTCCTCCCCAAGCAGCCCGAAAGCACTTTACTGACAAATGGGTTTAGAGGTTTTCTGTTACTGTAATGCCCTGAAACTCTTAAGGATGGAAAAAAAAAAACCACAACAAGTGGAACGTGGGGTAGAGCAGGGCATCATTTCATGAAGACAGACACGGGAAAAAAAAACCCCAACAACAAACCAAACAACATCCCAAAACCAAACCAACGGAAAATGTTGTGGCATCCAATGAGGCTGGCAAGAAGCAGGCACTGGTAGTAACTATTATTATTCCGAGGATGACGTTACGTGGCTCTTACAGGGTGCTTTTCATTAGTAGCTCTAAAGTGCTTTAGAAAGGAAGAGCCTCAGATGTCTGGACCGTCGGCAGCGATGGCAGCAGAGGAGCACGAGCGCTGGGCTGGTGCAGGAGCTCTTACTGCAGCTTGCCTGGTTCGCAGGGCAAGGGCCTCCTCTGCTCAGCTCCCAGCCACCCTAATGGCCTTGCATTTATTATGCAGCTTCTAGAACTCTCCCGGCACTGTCTGGCCCAGGGATGTGGTCCTGACAAACCAGTGCAGAGCTGGGAGGGAGACACTTTCCTTTCCATGAGCAACCCACCCCCACCATTCCCCTTCCCCCTGCAACCAATGCAGCAGACTGATGCTAAAACCCTGGTATTTTTGGCCATTTGAACATTGCTGTGAGTGGCCGTCTTCCCATGGTGGGAAGGGATGGGAGGTCCCTGGAAGGGGGGGGGACACAACCTCATGGCTTTTGTCTGCCACCCCGGGAGGGGTTTGCTCCGCACAGGCTGTGCAAGGACGGAGAGCAAGGGCATTGCAAGAGCTGCCT
>WUAM01000217.1:4174544-4209906 GCA_024336885.1 Actenoides hombroni | reverse complement strand
CGTCCAGGTCATTGATGAATATATTAAACAAGACGGGTCCCAAAACTGAGCCCTGAGGGACACCGCTTGTGACTGGTCGCCAACTGGATTTTACTCCGTTCACCACCACCCTCTGGGCTCGGCCATCCAGCCAGTTTCTAACCCAGTGAAGAGTCCTCCTGTCTATGCCCTGACCTGCCAGCTTCTCCAGCAGAATGCTGTGGGAAACGATGTCAGATGCCTTCCTGAAGTCCAGGTAGAAAACATCCACCGCCTTGCCCTCATCCACTAAGCGGGTCACCTGATCATAGAAGGAGATCAGGTTGGTCAAACAGGACTTGCCCTTCAGCTCTTCTTCAGATTTCTAGTCAAAAGTCCTTGTTGATATGTATACCAGGAAATATGGTTGCATGAGAAAGAGAGGTATGGTACTTTACAATAATTACAAGAAAACAAAAGAATAGGACACAGCTCATAACATAACAAACATCCTAAACTTGTCTGAGTTATTTTATGAAATTAGTGTTACTCACAGAAAGGGACAAATGTCCCTAAGGCCTACTGCTATCTTCTTAAAAGAGAGATATTTTTAAAAAAAATATACCAAAGAATAATGGATTCATTTCCAATTTGGATTGTGCCCACTTTTTCTTCCAGCAGGTAGAGTATCTTTCTCTACAAACTACAGAGAAGACATGATATAGCTGTGTGTGGGGAGACCTTGTGGGGGGAGGCAGGTGGTGAATAAGGTTCGTGCTATTCATTCTGAATTCCCATTATTGGCTAGATTCATCTCACTCTGCTTTTACTGCTTAATTGAGATGCTAGGATGCAATTCCTTACATTTGTCTATGTCTCCAATGCAGGTGTCAGTGTCTGAGCTAACCGGTTCCCGTTACACTCAATGGAAGTGTAATAATAATAAATGCAGTCAGCAGTGCCTGGGTGAGATTTACCTGACCAAAGGCAGCCAGCTACTCTGGGATGAGAGGAATCATAATCTAGACTCCACTGGCAATCTTAGCTAGCACCTGCACAGCTCAAGCAATGTGCACCAAGCTATCTTCTCAGATGAATTCCGCACATACATGAGCTACATGTGTCATCCACTCAAGTCACCAAAGGGGATTGCAAGCCCTATCCAGAAAGTTATTTGTATTCAAAAACTTCCCTTCTGACAGATTCAGAGTAATGATTAAATCCATGACCCAAACCTCAGCTGAATCCAAAGGGCACGAATATACCCTGGGTGACCCACAACATTTGGGGTTATGACGCACTAACAAGGTACTTTAGGATCAAAGGTAGCTGAAGATCAGTTGCTTTGCAATAATTGTCCCTCTGCATATTCCTCCTCAGTGGTACCCTACAGTAAACACATGTTAATCTGAGGAATTTTACAGAATCATAGAATGTTAGGGCTTGGAAGGGATCTCTGGAAATCATCTAGCTCAACACCCCTACTAAAGCAGATGCACCTAGCAGGTGAGCAAGATCACATCCAGGCAGGTTAGCCCTTGAAGAAAAAAGGGATGAGCTACCTTGCTCTTACTGAAGAGGACCATGTGATAAAGGCAAGTGGAGGACGACTGAGTAGCTTACATAAGGGATGATATTCATCAGATCAAATGTAAGCATCCTTTACCTGAGTTTAAGTATAAGGTCGTCATCCAGGGCTCATTCATCAATTGTTCTCATCCTAAAGTAGCTCTCCAGAATATGCCAGATGAACTGTTCCCTAAACTTATGTATTCTTACTGGATGGAAAAGAAGCGGTGACTAGGTTGCTTAGAGAGGTACACATACAGTCAGATAGGATGAGCCCCTCTCATGGAAACTTGTCATTCCACAGCAATTTACACAAATGTAATGCTCTCCCAGAGTGATACGTGCACATGTCCGTGACTTTTCAAGAGCTGGGCCAGAGATTAATTTTTCCCTCTTGTTAGGAGTGTCTTGCCCAGAGAGATGTGATGGGCCACAGCTGCAGTGATGATTTTTTTATGAGCTTTTTTTTGTAAGGATCATCTTTTATCCCAGACCTTTTAGGAGAATAACATTTTTACACTAATTAGCACTTCTATTTGTGTATTTATGGAAGCTTTTCATAAATTTCATTTTTATTTATGAAATCATTTCATGCTGCCTTCAACACTATCCCTAGAAACTTGGATTGTTTGCATTAAAAACAATAATAAACAAGCAGGAGATCATTTGAAAATAACAAGGTCTCTGAGCAATTTCATTGTGTTTGGAAAAAGGGTCACTGCTGAAAGCACTTTCATTGAGGCTGATTTGATAGAGATGTTTTTTTTCTGAAAATATTTTTATTCCAACAAGCATATTAACCATTTAAATTCTGGTGCATAACATGGAGGCAGAAGAACAACAATCAAATTGTTCACTGGGGGCCTGTTTAACCTGCCTGGCACTCTCCTGTGAACCCTCCTATCCACTCTGCCAATAATCACACAGAGCACCAGAAACAGCTTTTATGTGGAAAAATGATAAAGGTGCTGTAGGGCAATTTTTTAGAGTATGAGACTGTCTCACAAATTCTCCATTCCATATGGCTCCAGTTTCAGGGCTGAAAGAAGAGCCACGACAAATTAGGAGCTCTAACATTCAGGCTGTACATGTGTGACTAATCCTTTCTATCCTGCCATTAACCTCTATTTGAGGCAGATTAAGTGAAGCCCAGCTCACCACCAGCTGCAACCACCCACACACAGTGCAGTGAGTCTCTTGTAGGGAGAAATTTATTGTTGTGTTGAAACACACCAATTTTGCCCATGTAATCAGTCTGCAGCCCATTGCACTGATTCTCCCTGAAGAATGTACAGTGAACCAACTCTCACAGGCAGCTCTGACGGCCCCCACTGCTTCACTTTGGTAGCACAGATGGCTCTAGCTAACTTGAAAATCAGAGAGAAGAGTTCAGCATGTGTGGGCAAACCAAGGCTAGATTTAATCTAGCTCAGTTCATCTCAGGTTAACCTCTTCAGTGTGTTCCCAGATGGTAACTTGTACAGACTGTGCTGCTACAGCTACCCTCTTGTTGATGACAGTTTGTGTAAGTATGTCTACACGTATTCCAGGCATACTTCTGGTTAAAATACAGGGTTACCTGGAGTTTGGAAGAGACTGCCCTGAGCAAGGCCAGGACTAAGTCAGTTCTTATTCATGAGAGAAGAGACGGAGCTGTGGCCAGCACTTGGGGGAAGCGCTTTGAAAAGACGGAGAAGGAAAAATGGTCACTGGTTTTGCACTTGGCAAACAGAGCTCAGATTAGTTCTCCAAATCTTCCTGCATCACCATGCACTGTTGACCAATGACTCTGTTTCCTGTCTGTACTGTGGAGTGTGGTGAAAGTGAACTGACCCATAAGGCAGATGCCAAGGCCCTGCAGCAACAGGGGCAGGATGGATAGTAGACAGATGGTGGGACTGGATGACTGGAATATAGGTCTCAAAATGGTTTTACGAGCCTTCTCAAAGCCCTGACACTTTTTGGTTCCCCTCTTGTGGAGCAGAGACCTCTGGAAAATGTGCTTTGAGGAAATCTTGACAGACCACCAGTAGCTCCTGAGGCCAAGTCACCCCAGAGCACTACTGTGAAACCATATGAAACAGGCAAATGTCTGAACTCTTCATTACAGTAATTTTCTTGGAAAGCTATTGGGAAGAGTTTACAGAAGTGGAGAGGTAAGGGGGAAATTCTATAGATATATGACTGATTTGGGTAAAGAACCACTTATGATTACATAAAAACTCTATCCTTTGGAGCTGGAAAAAGTGGCAGAGAGAAGAGAAATGCTTCCTTTCTTGTTCCCCATGCCCAACATTCCGTGGACCAGCCAGGTTATACCTGCAGTCAGGTATCCAGTGAGTGCAACAGGACCATTTCCTTAGCTGCTTATAAGAGTATGCATGCTCAATACTACCATACTGAACTGTATAGCAGCCCAGGAAACCTGGGAAAGAGACACTGTATCTACCAGCATCTGTGAGTGAGCAAGCTTCTCTGCTGCTGCTTTAAAACAGTTATTTAATTTAAACTTGTCTTAATTTAATTCTCCTCCTCTAAAGCTGTCAGCTCCTGTCTCTGCAGTGCCAAAAAGGCCAGCCTTCGCTGCCCATTAATCCAATTTATGCTCAAGCACCATTGCCTTCCTCCCAGGCTGCCCATCATCCAGAAAGGAACTCTCTGTAAAATCTGCAAAGCTTTGATATTTTCATCTTGTGAATGGCTTTTCAGCCAGGGTGTTTGTAAAGCAGCCCAGCCATAGATAATGACACCAGTCTACTCTCTCTGCTGCCTCTCATATTGAACATGATGGTTTGATACAATTTTGTCTTTTCCACTGTGTTGGTATCGCAAACCCAATACATCCACTCTCAGTCTCTCTTTGCTATAGTCAAACTATTCATATTACAGAGTATGTATGCCCTAGTAAGCAGGTAACAGCAAATGCCTTGACAGCAGGGATGATTTTGTCTGCTCTTTGACCATCATCTTAAGGTCTTGATCCCATACAAGGACCTCTGGGCCATTACTACCAATAATAATGTCATATATGATTTGGCCTTTAGCTGTCACTTTCTACATAAGTGGGGATATTGCTCTCAATGCTTGGGGTTTGATGCAGTTTTTCATTACAGGATGATGTGCATTTACAAGAATAGAAGACATTAAAGGAAACTATGGCTTTTTCTCCACTTGATCTCTGGTCTTTAACCATTGAAGTACCAGCTACATTAGCACAGTTACTCTTGAATTAACCTTCAATAGTTTTAAATCAAGGGGAGAGGAGACTTGGATGTCAAATGTCAATCCACCAGCCTATGACATGACTAGAGGTCAGGTCAGCTATAAATACAATGGATTTCAGTGGAGTTACCTCAAATATACAGAATAATAGCTTAGAGCTTAATCTTATCTAAGTAACATTTCAGAAGAGTCAGAGCAGTGACTGGATTTTTAATAGCAGCACTTAGCCACATTTCAGCCATGCAGTGTCATTAATGTCAATGGGAATGCTCAGGTGCAATTTGTTTCACTGTTCCCAAGTAAGCAAAGTGGAGACAATAATTCTATTAATGAAAGCTGGAATGGTGTTTATTACCACACTGGCAGAAATAGTTACCACACCGGCAGATATAGAGAATCCAGTGTCTCTATATTAGAATAGAAATTAATCAATGGAAAAACATGGAGTAGAAAGTGCTATTCTAAAAACAGCAACAAGAAAATGAACCAATAATTATCTGTTTCACCAAGGCAGCTATTTTGTTAACTGCAGTGTATACACAAGGCATGAAAAAGCCTGCAGTTCTCGACAGAAAGGTAGCAATCAAATCATGCAATATGTTCCTCTGCTGTCATGTTTAATACACTAAATTGTGCTGGGCAGGCATCAGCAGAAAGCCTGTAGGACTTAGAAATAAGCATCATGCAATCAAGAGAAAGCATTACAAGTAAGTTAACCATTTATGCAGGAGATAATAGCATCTTTATTACTGAAGATGGGGAAGAGTTGGAGAGCTGAGAAGGTGGACCAGGACACAAGTATTCTTATAGTTTAAAGAACTTTCTTAGTGGAATTTTAATTACAAATTTGGGTGTGCTTGGGACAAAGGATTACAACTTTATTTACATTTTATCTGTTCATTACTAAGTCAAATTGCTTACTGCTTGAAGCAGTACCAATTTCAACAGCTTGCTATTTCATGCAACAATCTTCACCCAGTGGTTTCTGTTATCATTCAATTTAAAACATTAGGTCTAAAGAAAGGAAAGGAAAACTGTGCATGTGTTTCCATAGCATAGCATATGATGATACTAAGGAAATGAAAGCAACATTAGAGTTAATCATAATATAATGATATCATTCAGTATAACCATCTGGTGTAAGAAAATGACCCGACAGCAAAGCAACTAGACCCTGACAAGCCAGACTGCATGTAGACAATAAATCATTTGACAAATACAATCTGCTTTCATTCCTTTTTGCTAACTAATCTATGCAACAGCTCTGCTGAGTTACTGGATCTTAGAAAGATACTACTGGCTCCTGACATGTATACATGACTGCTAATGCAGTGAAAGAAAGGTTAAATATTGCCTAAGGGCAAACTAAATCCAGCTTTATCGACATGTACTGGTAGATGCTCTGAAGATCAGTGGAGAATTAAAGGTACAGACCTATTAAAGTAACATCAACAAACTTTAAGAAATATTTGAAATATATTCCTTTTCCCTGTTGATTGCTATTAAAATTTTACAGTCATAAAGAGCAAAGAAGAAACTTGTTGCCAAAAAAAAAGGTAATATTTTTACATTAATATAATAACAGACCAGGGGAGAATGAAAATAAATTTCCCAAGAGACAAGTCCTGGTATGTGCCTCCTTCAGATCCTGAACTAGATAGATACATCTCATGTTAGGTCTGTGGAAGTTTAAAGGTACAAATGATATGAAAAGCAAAAGTCAAAGTAATGCAGTGACCATGGCGATTTTCCTGACAGGTTCCAGACTTGTAAGTGCACAAAGCTGCACCAGAAGGGCATTGCAATGGGGCTAAGACTAGTGGCAACTGCTTCCACAGGCTGAGGGTGATCAAGTGAGCTTGTGTTTGAGTTTCAGTAAGCTAAACCATCGGTCCACTTGGTATGAAACCTGAGCAGCTCATTTCAATTCTTCCTACAAGCGTTAAGATTTTTTACACTTAAAAGTGACTCTAATAACACCTTTCCCTCTCCCAGAGAGAAGCAGTGTTAGCCGTGCCAGGACCAGGGATGCTAAGTGACAGCTTTCCTAACGTGAGCCAGGCATGTGTTCATACACTGTGCCACCTCTGGTGCACAGGTCTGTGTTTCTCCAAACACTGGGCTTGGGATGGTTCTCACTCAAGCACACTTCTTTTTGGCTTTGGACTCATTGTCAATGGATCATCTATTTTTAGCATCCACTGTATACTGTGTTGGGATTGGAGTCCACACTGGAGCTATCAGCTGCTATATCAGCAGCTCAGCACTCCCTCTCACTCTGCTTAGACTCTTTTGAGTGGTGTTATGCACATCTGAGAGGGCTGAGGTCTGTCACTGACTGCAGCCCACTATGATATGCTCAATTCTCCTAGCCAAACACCATGCACATGACCACATCAGGTTGCTGCTTTTCTTTTATATTGGTCTTGGTTTTTCCTCCATCTAAGCTCAGTATGGTCTGGTAATCCTATATTGCTAAATAGAGGAGCATCAGGGAGTGATCCTGATGGCAAGACATGTGGACCTGCTCATGTCTACATTGTTTAGAACTAGGTCCTTGCAGAGGAAACCAGCCAGAACTACACCATATAGTTCTTGGCCAGCAGCTTTCTCTTCTCTTCTCTGAACATGGGCTTTCTTTGTTCAAAACATTTGAAGTACTGTGAAGACTGTGATGAGACCACCTGCATGGCAGTTGTAGGACACGAAACATGGTGCAGTGGAGCTGTGAAGAGTGCATAGCAGGCTGACTGAGGTTGCCAAGCCTGCTGCAACAACACTGCAATGTTTGCATGATGGAAGTATACAAACCTGATCTATTTTCATCTATTATTGTCTTTGTGGAGTAGTCCCTGGAGTAAACCATTCCCTGAAAGACACCAAGGCTTGAACTTGGAAAGACAGCCTTAGAGTAGCCTAAGACAGAGACAGGGAGCAATACAACAGGTCACATGGACAAGCAGCAGTCTAAAGCTAAGCCTCATAATGACACTTTTTTTTTTAACAGTATAGATAGTCAAGAGACTGGGTGGATATTCCACATCATGTAAAGGATACATATTCCAACTCATGTTGTGTGCACGTTCAATGTCAAAAGACACATACTCAGAGGACATGTGCATGTGTTTCATCTTGTTTCTGTGCTGATCCATCCATGGCTTGCAGGACTTTGTAGGTATGGCTCAGAGCTGTGATGGCTCATGCAAAGCTGCCAAGGATTAATTTCATTGTGTTGCCTGTTTCCATTTTTGTACTATCAGAGCTAAATGACACCTTTCTCACCTTCAGTTACTGGAAGAGGAAACACAGAAAGGTATTTCTTCTGCCAGGCTCTCTCGCAATGAAGGAACAAGATTTGATATGCAAGTCTGGCAGGGTATCCTGGGTGGGGGGATTTAAAGGGAAAGCAGTCCCACAGTCTTGCATGCCAGAATAGCACCATGGGAATGTTCAGAAAACTCACAACATCAGGTTCTCAACGTCCAGAAATCATCATGTCACAAGACATCTGCTCAAACTTTTCTCCAGCGTGCTTCAACATCACAGGAAGAATACCAGATCCATCAGGTAGCTTATCTCAGAGGTGAGCGCGTTCTATCCTCCAATATTCTTGAAAGTATTCTGTCTCCCTGTCAGGCTGTTTCATAGCTAAGGCAAGATGCTCCTTCACAGAATCGTTTGTTCCCTCAGACAAGCTTTTAAAAAAATATCTTTAATACTTTTAGATTATTTTTTTTAATTTAACTTTTAATTTTAGTTTTTAATACTTTTAAAAATATATATATATTACCCAAACTCATTAAACTCTTTATATCAGTTCACTGCTTCATTCTGTTTGTCAGACTAGTGGAAGTGCAAATGATGTCCTACAAGTGTGGGAAACTCCAGGGGGGTTTCTTTTCCGTATGTAAGAGTCTGCCTCATTTTTTTTTTTCCATGAGATTTCTGGGTGATCAGCCTGCAGTTGTAAGACTTTGAGAGTGTAAATGATCTGTAGAAGGAGAGTTCATATAAGATGAGTTCAGTTGATACAAGAGCTTTAGCAGGCCACATCTATATAATAATCTGCTGAATCAACTAGAAAAAGAGGAAATTGAATATAAACATTTTTTAAATAATTAATGGCTCACAATATTATAATTCCACATGTCTATCTTCCACCCATCCTTTGGAAAGCAGACCCTTGACCCAAGCAAAATCAAAGCACCAAGAATTTCTAGCCTTTTTTTTTTCCTTTTTTTTTGTGAGAATTAAAAAAAAGGCAACACTAAGAGCAAACACAACTGTCAACACTGAAACTCAGTCATCCAGCTGTGCCTTCACTTACATTTTGGTGCAAGTGGTCCAGCATGCACATATTTAGCACTGAGGGATTATAGAAGACACAATGAAGTTACAGTGCTTCTTGTGCTTTTGGCATCAGAAGACTAGAGGTTGAATTTAATTTGTTTCCTCACTAAACTGAGAGTGAAGAAACCTCAGAGGCCAAGGATGGAATAAGGACTGCAGTGAATGCCCAATGTCTATTATGAAAACCAGTGTGCTTTATAATGTCCCTCTGTTGAGTAAGTTATTCTGTGAAATTCCTCAGATAATGAAATTAGAGAGACTGACCTCTTCAGGGACAAAGATTTAAGACCCTTGCTACATAATCAGGGCCTCCCCATAGAAGTACAGCACCATTAAAACCTGAGGCAGGTCAAGTCAAACAACCTGCCACAAGAACTCTATTAAAAAAGCTAATCAAGCCTCACCAAATGAGGCAGTGAACTGGGGACAAGATACACTCTGAGGTTCACTGATGCTATAGAATTAATATCACAAGTGTCTGTGGCAAATAACACCTTCAGATGAAATATCTGAATATTTTCCACCAGATGAATGAGAAAGCACATGCACATGCATAGTGCAAGGAGAAAAAAGAATAAAGTCATGATGAAAAAACACAGAAGAGGAAAGTAGCTGAAATATAGGTCTGAACTTTGATCTCTTATAGGAGAAAATGTTTATGCTACAAGGGGTCCCACTGACTTGGAAAACAGTATTCACAGGGTAAGTTCCTCTTCCATCTGAGAAACTTGTAGGAGTGTCTATCAAGTTTATTAAACTGTCAAATGCTGACTAATCACAAGAAAGTCTTCGCATTCTGTGTTAAAAGAACCACTGCCTGTGATGAAGGAAAATGATACAAGCAGAGATCATCACACATGGTGTATTTATGGGTGAATAAAGATAAAGGGATTGATTTTTCACATACATCCATTTCTTTCAACTCCATTTCTTTGGAACAATTCTTACTACTTCACATTTATGTGCAGGAGATTAGGCTATAAACTGAACCTACCCTTCTTGCCGTAAAACACTTCATGCAGACTTCAAAGCCATGACCCTGATTGCATCAGTAAATACGCAGGAAAACTCTGTCTGCAGGCAGATGGGGGCAGAAAATGGCAAGAATGCAA
Organism: Actenoides hombroni; assembly: GCA_024336885.1. Taxonomy (NCBI): domain Eukaryota; kingdom Metazoa; phylum Chordata; class Aves; order Coraciiformes; family Alcedinidae; genus Actenoides; species Actenoides hombroni. The sequence goes on along the minus strand of WUAM01000217.1, from coordinate 4,199,695 downwards.
ACAGGTCTCTGAAAATGCCAGGGACATGGTCAATCTGAAACATTCGGAGCATTGTAGATTTAACCAGTGAACAGTGTGAACAATGTCCTTCATTGCAGAGAGGTTACTGAGCTGTCATGAATTATAACAGAAGAGCTTTGCTCTGCATGTAGAGAAAAATAGGTCAAGATGCATCCATAATATAGGAAAAGGAGAACCTACACACTCAGGCAGTTGGTTATTTATCCTTGTGGAATACAATGCACATGTTGCTGAGAGTGATGCCAATGCTTCCTTTGACCTGTTCTCCCCCCCTAGCTGTTTCCTTCCTTTTCTTCCTTAGGAAAGTCCCTGCTTAGATAAAAATACATTATTTGCTATAGCTATCTAGCATATATTTAAAGCCTCTTTGTGAACCTAAAGTCATGATACCCAATATCATTCCAACAGTCTGAGAAAAACTGAACAGTCTCAATGAGAGCATGATTTACACGGTACTTTGTTAAAAATTCCCTTTCACTTTTTCATGGAAGCAGACTAACGTGAATTCAAAATATATTTTAAAATTAACTTAAACATTAACAAAAGGTAATTCAACATAAATTTCCCCTAACTCTAAACTCAAATAAAAAGTGAAGTTATATTCCCTTTTATTTTAGTGAGGGTGCTGGAAACTAAGAGGAATTGATTAGCTACAATTATAAAATACAAATACTGACCTGTTTCTGTTGACCAAGCTGTTTCCGATGAACAGAATAACTAGTAAAAATGAGGTCCTCTGACATTTTCATTAGGAAAACTTTGTCCCTTTAGAGGAATTTAAAATTTCAGCCAAGACCCACATTTCAGACTTTTGACCTTCACATACATGTCCCTCACACTCTGCTCTTTAGCCTCAGCTCTGCTCAGAAAACATTTTGGTTTGGTTTCAAAAGCAAGTTAAATAGATTATTTTTCTGTTTCACCAAAAAGACCTTAAATCAAATCAGGTATTTTAGGTATCATATAAAGTTGAAAAAGTAAATGAAATTTAAATAATGAATCACATTTTTATAATAAATAATATTCAGGAACTTCATGGCATCTTATAGTATGTGCAAAACTGACCTCCCAGATTTCATCTGCAAAACTGCAGTAAATGAGATGCAGTGAGAGCCAATTCATAGTGGCACTAAATGATAGATGTCTCATGATTGATTCTGCTTCCTTTTTAGTGAGACTTTTAGACTACCTTATATTGCTCAAGTGATACCTAATCGAAAAAGTAACCACATAGTGTTTTTATTTCTTATGATTAATCTCAGCTAATGAAAACTCTTGATTAAATTTTACTTCCAGAAAGGGAAAGTGGAGTTCTTCACCTCACCAGCACACAGCTAAGACACAGACAGAGGTTGTTCCAGCTCCCATGTACCAACTGCACAGCGCCATGGTGTAATTCCAGAATGGAGTGGATGGATGTTTTCCACAAGGCTAGCCAGGTTCATGCCTTGCACGGCTTCAAGTGCTTCCAAACCTGTCCGCTTAGAAAGGAGACCAAACACGACATTAGCTAAGCACTGTGCATGGCTGTCTCTGTCATAGGATGCATAACACCCTTGTGCACATTCCACTAAGAGGCTCAAGAGCAGCAGCAGTTTCATGAAACAGACTGGCAGCCACAGCAGGGTAGAGATAGATGTCTTCAAAACTGCTCTTTCATTAATGACGATATGGCCAGCAAAGACATGTTGCAGCTAAAATGTTCTAGAGGCACCACTGGGTAGGAATCTGAAACCTTCCCAAAGCAGCTATGTATGTCTCTGCTCAACAGAATCAGACCTGAGTTTGACAAAGTGCCTGCAAGCAGAGCATTTGGTTGAATGTCTATGGGAAAGGCAGAGGGAAAACATAAGTCTGGAGAATTTGCCATCCCTGGAGATGAGGAGCTGCATTATCTCCAGTAGAGGTTTCTCTGCAAGTTCATCCACAGAGTGAGTTCTTCCAGCTGCAGATGAAGCAATGTGGATGGACAATATCAGACATCCTGGACAATCAGTGTAGGTTCAAAATATCTTCAGTATTGGTCTGCACATTGCTCCATAGTGATATGCTGTGCACAGCAACAGCTGAGGGTCATGTTTCTGGGCTGTCCCTCAGTCCTGACGCTCCAGTCAAAACACAGATCCAGGATGCTGGTAATTGTGCAGCTTGAGCCAGTTGTGTTTTATCATGCTACCTTGCATGTTGAAATGTCCAAGGACAAGAGGCCCAGGTATTTCACCCCTGTTGCTGGCAGGTGTGACTGAACCTCTTTAGTCTAGCTTGAAAATGAGACTAAAAATCACTTTTACATTGGGTGTGCTTCTGTTTTCAGCTAAGTAGATTTCAATTGTCTTGCCTGCCCTGTGCTTTCAGTCTTAGCCTTGATAGCTGGTGCCAAGAGGAATGACACTATACCTTCCTTTTCCACAAGCCTGGTGAGCCAGCTACTGTGAGGAACAAGGTGGGCTCCATATCCTCCATAAACATGTGGGCAATACCAGCTGTACTGATGGGGTATCACACTGTCCTGAGCAATGAGTCACTGAAAGACACGAGGTATAAACCATACATCTTAGAAAGCAAAAGAAGCAGAAGATACTGAAGTGGCTCTCAGGGAATTTGACAAGTAGCTTGCCTGCTCCATTTAAGCATGGGGCTGAATTCATCAAGGCCTTTTGCAATGCTTCAAGTTGTCTCATCTCTTCCTTCATCTAAGGACTAAATGTCACAGCAGTACAGTCTTAGCCCCATCCAATTGTCCCACTGTCCCACTGCCCTCCTCGTGCCACTGTGGAGCAGTGTATGAACCTGCCATGAACTACCTACAACACCGACAGGACCTGAGACCATGAGGCTTTTGTTGACATATCTGTCTGTTCATCTGTCTTTCTTTCTGACAAAGGGGAAGGTTTTGTCATCCTGGATGGGATGTACCCATTAAACACCTCAGAACTGAGATCTTTAACTGTTTTGGTTGACTGATCATCACTGCTCCATGACAGAAATTTTCAAGAAGACCTGAGCAGAGGAACAGTTATCTGGGTGATAGCAATAACCCAAAGAGAAGCCTTTGGAACAGTTTTTGGAGCTGTAATCCAGTCCAGGGACAGAGATAAAAGTTTAGACCTGCAGTTCCCAAAGGAACTATCAAAGATACAGGATCTTCCACATGAGTATTTTTACGCTGCCATCTCAAAAGCCCCAGAGTGCTATGGTGTAGGGAACAGGTAACTGAAATATCTTGGTGATTTGAGCCTTGGTATTCCTTACAGTTTCCATTCTACCTAACTGCTCTCCAGTAGCACCTCTTAGGTTTTCATCTGCCATTTGACTCCAGTGGACTCACACAGACAGGGAGAGTTTGCTGAGACTGGAGAAGACAAGGGGGGAAATGCCTTAAAACCTCAATGCTCCGTGCATATTCCCCTGGCATAAAGGGAATTTTATAACACAGGAAGCAAAGCACAAGGCACAGACTATGGCATAGTGGTGTTCATATCGACACATTAACAGAGACAATCCTTCCAACCTTTTAAGGTTAACCATGATGAGAGCTCAGTGGGAGCTGTGGTCATTCAAGGGAAAATTGTCCCTTTTAAGAATTTCACCACTGGCTTTGGTACATCTTGATGAATAAAATTCTCTCTCAGTCACTTAGAATAGATCTCACCTGGTTCAGCTCAGAAGCAATGATTCTGAGGCTGATAAACTCCTCAGCTAGAAAAGACAGAGAGACACAAAAGGCTGTAGACTGAATGAATCATAGTTTGCCCACTGATGAAACCCAATTTAGCATGCTGTTATACAGAAGAACTGTAGTGAAAATGAGAAGGGGTGAAAGGTGGTGAGCTGTCATAAACAATCATTTAGTCTCATGGATCAAGAAATTATGTCCTTTCATTTATATTCATCAAGATAAATCCAGTATTTTATTCATTATGTAGCATTACAACAAAATTTTACCTTATAAAAATCACATATCCTTGAGGCAGCCTGTCCCTTCTTATAAGCATCTAGTGGTAGAAAAAAAGTCTCTATGTTCCTGGAAAATCCACCTTCAGAGTAGCAACATGATTGTTCCATGAAGTGTGGCATGCAAGAACTTCTTTCATATTTTCCCTCACTTATTGACTGCTAGACATCGGGCACCATGGCTGGATTTTTTTTTTTTTGTATCCCATGTTAAATTAAACTAATACTTCTCTGATTATTCCTTAAATTGGGCTTTAGAAGATTTACTTAGTCCTTTTTAAATGATCATAGTGCATAAACAATCACAGGCAGTAGCATAAAATAAAGCAGTAATTAACAAATGGCCATCACTTTGATGACATTGAATTAATATTTAATTCTCAGGACCAATGCATTTTAATGACTAGAGGTGACAAGTTCTCCCTCTGCCCCTCCTGGTCAACCAGTTAATTGCCATTCAGGTTCACCCAGAGCTGGTGCCTTATGATAGGCCACAACTACCTCTATTTCACCAGGAATTAAGGCAGCCATTAGAGAAAAAATTTCATTTGCAGTTTCCATGTGCATCCATTACCTGATTCTCTGTGCCTTGAAGGTAAATAACTTTCTAATTTCTGCTGACTGTATGGTCAGTCTCCATTGGGTATGCTGTGACCTTAGACACATACAGTTAGATACCTCAGTGCAGGTGTCTTACCTGGATCTGACTTTCACCCTAAGAGCTTTCGTGCTTTAAAGCAGACAGAGCAAAGGTAGGTCATTCTCAGAAGATTACACAATGCAGTGTAAGTATGCTTTGTTTTTTCCCATGGGCAGAAAAACTCCTGGCCCCTCATGCCAGAAAAGAGATCACATCTAAGGGTCTACAACAGATGCAAGGTCTGCAAGGTCACATGTCTCACTCCTCAGCTCAGTCACCTCCCTGGTTTCTTCTTTCCCTCTGGATTTTGTAGGTGCCTTCTTCTTCCACAGGTTGTGAAGGTCCCCTCTTCAGGGAACAAAGACTGGGGGATTGCACTATCTCACATCTGTCCTCAAGCCGTTTGTCTTATTTAGCCCATTTTTATGTGCCTGGGACAGCTCACAAAAAGGAAATACAGGTGTTATTTCACAGGACCTAGGTGTTAAAAAAATTATTAACTAAAACACCACCCTCTGAAGCCCTTTGCCTCAATTTCCCCATTTGCCAATAGGACTGTTCAATAGACAGATGGTTCTTCAATGTATGATTTGGTTTGTCTCTTCCCTCTTCCATAGCTGCTATACTGACAGACATTCACAAATTCTGAGTGACTCATGGGGAAGTTATCTTCACCTACTCATTTTTGCATATATTCATAACTCCTATCTATGTGATGTTGACTCCCTGTTCAGGAAACATTACAAGTACCTTTAGATGATTTTTCCATAAAGATACAATTTTGCTACAAGGACAGCAGCAATCAGTTGCACACAAAACTGAAGTTAAGGAAATAACCTAATATTCATATGGGAGTGGTGCACAGCAAAATGCAAATATAGTCTTATTAATTTTGTCTCATCCTCTGGCTCACTAGTAGATAAAGCCAGAGAGTTTCTGCTCTCTAAAAACTGATTAACACTGCAATAAATGTAAAATAGGCAGCTACTTCAGAGAAGTTTTTATCTGTCAGAAATACCTGAAGACACAGTGAGAATATCTAGCAGAATATCCAGTGCCTGATAGCCAGCTGACACCTGCTATTTAGTTTTAAAGGGCCCATAAGCATCACAAAATGGCATTGGTAGTGAAACAGTTTTCCACAATTTGTTCTTAAAGGCAACCTTAAGGAAATTGAGGGGGTGAAGATCCTCACAATTAACACTTTGACTTTTATATGTCCTTTGGGCAACCCTGGGTGAATATTGTTAAGATTTCACATGACAAGCAGAGGAAGGCTGAAAATTAGTAAACAGGAAGCAGAGGGAGTCCTACCTGACCACTACTAGTGAGTCTAGGTAGATCTGAACTCTCTTGATGTCATTTAAAAAAGCAATGCAGTCACCTCTGATTCTCCCACAATAGTATCATTCAGAATGTCCTAAACTTTTAGATATATTACATAAATCTGAATTTAGAAAAGCTTATACTATTACCCTTCTTTATGTTTTCAGGGTAGAACAGATATTTTCTGCTGTTTTTTAGAACTTCTCCAATGAAAATTAGAGAATACTTGAGGCTCTGCTAATCTTGCCCAATACCACCAGGCCAATGAATAATTCAAGAGACCTATTTTTTGAAGTGAGCACTAATTAGACAGTTTAACTTCCATCTAAAAGGAGTGCAGTAGAAAAATGGGACTCTTCTGCTTGAGTTGAAACATTGGTGAGATGAGATTGTATGAGGTGAAAGTAGAACCAAAGTTGGAGTGCAACCATCAGTGTCCTGATACAATATGAGCCTGGGTTTGATTTTCAGTTTTTTTCCCCAGTGTCCTTTTGTGTATTTCATCTATGACCTCAAGATATAGCTTTGACATCAAGCTGAAATTGAGAAGTGGAAGATTTCCTTCTAGTGTTTGTGGAAGAGTGCACACTGGGAGAAAAGGCACAGGAGACATAAGTTCACATGTTCACTTGAATCTTGAGGTTGTCTTGCAGTCACCTCTCAGCCCAGGATTCCCACTCTTGCACTTTCTGCTAGTCCACTGCTAGAATGCTGGTTTACTCTCTGGAAGAAAACAGGCTTGATTATGATGATGTACTTCATGAAGCAGTGTACTTAATATCTCCAGATTCAAAGGTCTGCCCAGACCTGGAGCTGAAACCAATCTTTTTAAACAGATTCTTTTTTATCTTTTATGTTCTGCCAAGCCAAACTCCCACGTCTGAAAAAAACAGACCCTTTTAAACCTTGAAGGTGAAATATGAATTTTGTGACTTGGATTCTTCACTGAATATTATGGCTTAAAAACCATTTAGTTTTATGTGAGCTTTCAGCAACTGTTTACTACCCAGAATTATTAGCTATTTCAGGGTTCTGCTGATGGACTGTACCTCTTTTTTTATAGATCATGCCAGGATGCAGATTTTTATTCATTAGAAACTATTGGAGCACACACAGCACTGCATTAGAAACAAGGCCATCTATAAGCAAGCTGGATCTACAAGTAGGTAAAATTATTATATAATATTTTAATAAAACCAGGGCAAATTAGATTAGTCCTAATAGTCTCCTGTTGCATTACCACTATTAAGATGCAGATGACACTGCATCATAGAGTCTAAACTGCTCATTTATCTTTGTGGCAAAAGAGACTGAAATTTGCCACTTGCTCCACTTTCATATTCAAAGTGCTTTTGTTTCCTGGCTAAATGCTGCCAAATTCCTCGATGTCAAATGCTAGAGCTCAGTTGAAGCTATTGATGCCCCACTTTGGGAGGAAGGGTAAGTGCCTTCCTCCCAAGAGGCATTTCAAGCAGGAACACGGAAAAGGCACATCCATTACTGCAGTCAGTCAGGCTGTTGTGTGAGATCTGTAAAGGACTCGGTGCCCCCCAACACATAAGTCTGTGATACATTGCTCTGATACAGCCCTGAATGAAGGACACAGAGTCCTCCTACAGCATGGGAATGCAGGGACCTGACATGGGGACACACAGGGATACAGGCAGGGAGAGACCTCAACCAACCAGTGGAAATGATGAGAAGAGGGGCACATCTCTAAGGTACGTATTTCCCCTCCCCAATATGTTTCTTAGTAGATCTTCTCCAATGGATGCTAAAGACACCATATTCCCCTTTTCCTCCATTATATGATGAGGAGATTTTCTGGGTATCTCCTCTTCAAGTCTTCGCAGTCCGGCTTGTGATAAAATGTAGCTCAGAAAATTCAAGACATTTTGCAATAGCAGGGCTGGTGTTAGCTGTGTATTCTGAGCAGCAAAGATATTCCTTATGCTTCTTGAGGGAAACAAACAACACATTTCTTTAACAAAGCTTTTTTTTTTTTTTCATGGCTAGGTTAATGATCGAATTACTTGAAAATTAGTACTACTACTATATCATTAATTCATCATCACTGTTTAATCATCAGTTTTTCAGCAATGTAAGAATTATTAGGTTTTGTTTCAAATATTAAAAAGCAGGCAGGTGACAACTTTAAGTAGCTTCATATGCACAAAGCTCAGTAAATATTCATAACAAAATAAAACAATCTGAGGAATGCTTAGTAGAAGAGACAACCAAAATCCCATTTGAATTTCATAGGAAACATCAAATAAAACATTTGTGTTTCAAAATATACCATGACTATAATTTTCTAGAAATAAATTAAATTCTATTTTATAAAATTGACTCCATTCCAACAGGACAGCATTGTAATTAAACAGAATGTTTTTATGTTTGGCCTTTGTCAAAAACAATAGAGTAAAAATTGAGATTTATCATGAGAGCATCTCTATTTTCCTTAAAGTTATTTTTATTTAAAAAAAAAAAAAATCCATTTTGAGTGGCTGTATCTACAATAAAAGCAGCAGATGACCATTAATTTGTACAAGATTTCATACCACTTCAGCACCAGAAGTTACAAGCAGAACTGGAAGGTTAGAAACCCACAGGTTTAGCAACATGAACATCAAGTGGCCACACAGGCTGCAAGCTGTATATATACCTCTGATGAAAACATGGTGAAGGATTGTTTTGTGTCACTTGAGTGGATATTGTTTCTTAAAATGAAAAACCTTACTATAGCAGAACATTTGTGCTCTTTTTTATTTAGTGTCTGACAAATCATGAAAGCTGTGCTGCCACCCAGCAGGGCAGCATTTTTGTGTCATGGAACTGAGGATGAGCCAGCATGGTGTTAGTGTACGTGGAAGGGTGTTTAGAACGCACAGTCCTGGTAGGATAAAACTAGAAGACAGTGCAGCAGAGAGGAAGCCAAACCTATAGCAGCCTTGTCCCGACTGTCATTTTGTGAATCCCCCTGGCATGGGCTAGTCCCGAAACTGTGCACAGGTACTGTTTAGGAACCACTAGTGGGTATCAGTCAAAGTCATGTTGGGCAGGGTGTTAGCAATTAAGCAAACTGGACACACACAGAGCCTGTGCTCAAAGTCCACCTCAGCCCTGGTTTTTTAACTAATGTACATGCTGCCAGGGTTGGAGCTGGTAGTGCAGGTACAGGGATCAAAGCAAGATATTTGTTGTGACTGGACCAGAAAAGTATTGCTGTGCCTGTCATTAAAAGGGAAGCCAAGCAGTATATAAAAGCCAGGACTGGGAAAGAGCCTTTTTTCAGGAAGGAAGCTTAGTCATGTTGCTAACTTTAGGCATGTGCTCAAAGCCCTGTCAAAATCCCTGACACCGAAGCACGTACCTGTGAGCCCTTTTCCTCCGTCCAGACTTCAGTAGCTGCTGGGTGATTTTTGCAGATGAATGGTGTGTGCGTCACCTGTTCACAGAGCCCGAAATGCAGCCAGAGGAACTGCAAGAAGTATTGTTATTAAAATAGTTGCATGCATCAGTTGCAGTCTTCAGGGGAGATGCTGTCAAGTGCTTTCCTCCATTTCTGGATCTTAATGTGGGACTTGGTATGTATTTAATGCAGTGGGAAAAGAATGGGCTTTTTAACATTTTATTCCAAGGCATTATTTACTCACAAAGATCATTAAGAAATTATCTGCTGGGCATCCAAAAGTCTCCTCTTACTCTTTTATTACATGTTTTCTCTTGTAGGGAATATTACACATTATAATATCAGTGTTAAAAATATTTTTTAATTCTTCCTCTATCCTGCAAGAAGCAGCATGAAAACATGCTCTCTGGATTGATAAATCAACACAGTGGTCTACCATTTTGCACTTTGTTGTTTAAACAAGATCAAGCCCTCATTATCTTACACTGTATAAACACTTTAAAAAACGATCTGTGAACTAAAGGGCTTTTAGTTTAAATAGAGCAAGCAGCCAGACAAAGGATGCATTTCTATCTTGTTTCTATTCCGCTGGCAAGGACCTGAGGCACAGAGAAGAGATAAGACTAAGCAGAGTCACACAGGATTTTTATCGTATAACCAGGAACTGAACCCAGGTTCCCAGAGTATCAGCTCCATGTCTTAATCACAAGTCAGGCCTTTGTATGATGGGTGCGTTGAAAGTGCTTCAAGCAGAGAGACGTGCCAAAAACAAGCACAATGCACCAACAGTGTAAACTAATTACATTTTAATAATTACTTCAGTTTCAGTCACTTGAACCATTATTAGCAGCTCAAGCAGGGAATGTGTGGGTTGTGCTTTCGAATTAGGTTATTTAATCTCTCATTCTTTCTTTACATGTTGGACAAAATCGAGTTCTATTTTGCTGTGTTAGTTCCCTGCGTGTGATTAGGGCCCAGGTGGTGGCCTGTGAACAGCCACAGCAGTTGAAATACAGCTGTATTTCCAAGGCACACAGTGGTGACTGACAGAGATACCTGATAAAACCATGTTGAGTTAATAAATGGGACAAAAGCACTTCAGCTTGTTAACTGCATCCAGAGAGAAATTGCTCAGAAATGGATAGTGCTCTTTTTTTCTGAGACGAGCAGCTCTTGATGCTTCTAGGTCTTTGGGGACTTGGCAGTTTCTTCATCCCATGAGAATTCTATCCCTGGGCTGTCAGCATTATCTGACCTGTTTGCGAGTTTTTGTTTTCCAGGACAACCTTTTTGCCTCTGGCTTACTCCTGTTATCAGATGCAGTTTATTAGGTTCAAAACTAGCTCATTATGCCAATTCTGTCTTTCCACGCTTGTGATTTGGTGGTGTGTGCACATAAATCAAAGCAAACAGTAGGATGGTTCACATTAAATGTGAGGAGTTGAGTAAACCCTTGTGCAATCGCCAACAGCAACACAGAAACGCTGTTAAAAAGAAATTATCACAGTTCATGCAGAAGGAATTAAGGCAGAGCAACACAGAAGTTTACTACTCTGTATAGAGAAGATACAAAACATGCCAGGAGCTGGGGAAATACTAGAATAGACCCAACTTGTTGGTCAGTAGATCCTTTAATTTGCACTTGGCAGACAGTCATAGAGAGGGAGGGAAGCCAAGGGGTTGTGCTGAAGCTGTGCTCGTGCCAGGCAGCCAGGCCTCCTGGAAGGATACTCCCTGTGTGCAGCCTAAACCATCTTTCAGATGTTTTTCTTCTGAAGCAGCAAGATTATTTTATTTCCTTCAGTAAAGTTAATTTTAAAAGAACAGGAAAAAACAAATAATAGAAAACCCAAGCAACAACAACAAAAAAAGCCCAGTCGGGTCTGACAGCTCAGCAGATGGTTACCTACGACTAGCACAAACATCACCAACCAAAGCATGACTTTGCCAACTCCCTCACAGTCTCTGGCTGATTTTGCTTTCCTATGCAGGCAGCAGCATTTTCTTCTGTGTTTTAGCAGTGGTACCTTCAAGTGTTTGACACTTCACTATTACTTTTCCCACTCCTTGTCAGAGTCACTATCCTGGTTTCTGTTTTCCTAGCACATGCTACATTTTATGCAGGCATATTTGCTTAAAAAGACCAACAAAAGTCAGACCACATTGTTTAACACATACCACAGTGTGATATGCAGTTGGGTAAGATGGAGAAAGATAGGAGTGATTTGACCCTCTAAGGCTGGACTAGATTCCGTGACCCTTCCTGTGTACCATGGAAGAAATATCCATTGAGGAAGGACAAGCAATCCCCTCAGTGGGGAACTTGCTTGGCTGGATCCTCTGACGTGGTTTCTCACAGTTACCCCTCCTGCATCTGACAGAGAATTCTGACAAACCCTGCTGGGCTTGGGGGGTGCCTGGGAGGGAGTGAGATGGCAGACTGTGGCCTCAAGTGAGGAAATGCTCATATCCTCATCCTTCAAGAAGTCCTGCAAACCTGCTTTCCAGGTCCCACCCAGGACCTTGTCTCTTTCCTCAGCACACTTCTCCCATTGCAGGACCCAGTCTGGCACAGTTTGGGGTCCAAAGTGAAATAGCCCTGATGCTGTCAGAAGGGTTCCTGTTTGAAGAAAACCTGCAGAAAACTATGAGTACTATCAGAGTCCTCCCACTCTGCCTCTGGAACCAAAGGAGGAGGATTTCATCTCCACAGTCACTCGTCGGATATTTTGCTACATCTTGTATGCTCAGCTTAGAAATCTTCCTCATTCTCACCAGATTCCACAGACCAGTTTTGAAAGCTTACAGTGTGTTATTTTGCAAGGACAAGCCATCACACACACCCTTCAGCTTGCAAAGGCTGCAGTGCAGAAACAGAGGAACCTCCATTACTCTCAGCTTGTGTGGGAATAGACATGTCCTAAAAGACTCCCATGAATGAGCTGTGTTGGACACTACTGTGCAAATGTATCTGTCCTGACTGCTTTGGCTTCCAAAGATCAAGATGTTATTGAGGTCCAACAGATGGTACAGACAATGAAAGGAAGTAGGAGCCATCCTCACACAACCTAGTAGAGCTGGCTTGATGAAACACTGCAATTTCTTTCCTTCATCCGTGCAAGGGCCATAACCTAGCAGCTCTAAGAAGCAAAAATATGAACTTCTTTGCATTTTGGAACTTAGAGGGGACTGTTATGCACAATTCAACTCTCTATAACCACAGCTTTACCCTCTACACAGCCTCACATCTCTACAACACATCACAGACCTATGTGAGCATGTGTGATGTTTTCTATCAAGTTGCTTACAGGAAGGAAGGTTTCCCATCCAGATCCATCTCTTGGTGTGACATGTTAAATTATTTTTTTATTTCTCTCCTTTTATTGTGAAATGGTTATCAGAAGGGCTTCCAGGGCAGAAAAGCAGACTCCCTGTTTGGCTAAGAGAGCCCAGACCAACACGACCTATGTGGTGTTCTTGCAAACATCAACAAATTAATAGATCCCAATAATTTCAAATAAAGGGACATTGAATATAGGTTATGCTCGTGCTTGTGATAATTGCTGAATCTGTCCCTTTTCTGAGTTTTCTTTTTCTTGTGTCCAAAATAAAAGCAACGATATCTGTGTACCTTTATTTGGAAAGCCACTGCTGAAAGGTGCTGCATTAACATAGTACTGCAACAAACAAGCACAGCTCAGCCCACTGAGAAACAGATCCCCACTTCAGTGGAGTAACTGCCACACGAATCCAAGCACAGACTTCAAAATCCTTGCCTTTCCTGCCTCTATTCCCTTTACATCATTTTCCAAGTATAATCTGGTGACCTGGAGCAGGCCTTGAGCCATCAATAAATTCATCCACCGAAGGCACTCAAACCTCACATTGAATCCACAAGATATCAGTACTGTGCAACCCTGGAGCATCTTCCTGCTCAATCACATGATTTGGAGGACCTGCTATGCTCCACAGAGAAGCCATGGGATGCCCAGTGTTTATCAGTGTGGAGCCTGAATGGTTCCTGAAGCATAAATCTGATTGCACTGGAGTGACAGCCATGGGCATTCCTGGCACAGAGTGCTGGATTGTGTTTGAAGCTCACCATTTTGGTTCTCTAGCCCTCTATCTCCAACAACAGCTGCTCAAAAATAAGAAAATAACATTAAAGGCCTGGCTGGCACTTCTAACTCAGTCCTCTTATGTAAAGGTATAATTGCACATACACCCCCTATCACAGCTCTTCATGAGGCTGGGAATTATGTACCACCATAATTCAATTCTAGGCAATCGTAGAGTAAGGACCAGCATGTCAGAAAGAGAAATTCAGGTACATCTTAACATCACAGAGTGCAGACACACCAGCCAGTGAGAAATTTTGAGGGAGATTTGAAGGATCTAAGTGTGCTTCATTATGATCTCAGGTCAACATAGTATTTTATGAAACTCCATTTAATTACAATGACTACCCATTTTTACTAACATTCCAAAGATCAAAACTGTGTCCAGGGTTTATTTTCATAGTCATATTGGTTTGATTAGTAAGTGATTCATCATCAACTGCTCAAATATTGCACTACACAACCACTGAAAAAGATTGTATTTGGATTTTTAAAATAGATTTTGCATAAAACTGTGTTCCATCCAATACCAAATGATTAATGGGAAATCATACTTATGGCCAAGCTTGGCCAAAAAGGTTTTCAGAGTGCTGCAACCTGTTGCCCATCTCCGCGTGGTGCCACTGAAGTGCATTCCTGTGAATGTTGCCCTTGTACAGGTAATCAGGGGGGTGAGTATGTAGTTTGCTAAGCTACATCTGAATCGTGAAATTTGTGATACCTTGTCTTCTGGGACCCTTCTGAAACCCGTATATAATAACAATATAATTCTAGAGGCCCTGCCAATGACTCAGACAAATACTGGGTGTACCAGTCAGCAGTCCCTATTCCCAGATCCCTTACACCAACAATTCCAGCTGTGCTGTATGGATCTCATTAAAAGACTTTTCCCTTGTCCTGGAATTTCTCCTGAATTGGCCACATTAGTGTTCACAGCTGGGCTGGTAAGATCTTAATTTATCTCAAGGGGAACCATACTGAAATTATTCAAGCCAAAAAGGGATTGTGTCAGATCAGATTGCTACTTGATTCCAAGTGGTTCAGTTATTCTATCAAAACAGAGCCTGAATGTCTTTCTGCTGGGAAGTAGAATCTTCTCAGATTTCTGGGAGCACACAGGTGAGGCTGTGCTCTGCAGACTTCTGTACCTTTGGAATTCCCCTTTTTAGTCATCCATCATTTCATGATGGTCAACAACATGAGGTATTAAAATGACTCTAACAATTTGGCCTACAGCACATACCTGCATGGCACTATGTGGTGCTACCCACAGTTCATACACCAGATGCAGTAACAGCCAGTGCACTACAGAGATCCAACCAAGCTAATTAGTTGGATTAATTAACTCAGGTCAAGCTTTACAACAAGATCAACTCCAGTCTGCCCATTTATAGCTCACAGCACAGCACAGCCCTGTCCTGCAGAAACCTGTCCCCACTTCCAAGAGGATGCCAGGCATGAGGAGACAGGGCCAGATGCATGGCTTGTCTAAATCCCCGGGAGCCAACAGAGCTCATGTCCAAGGGGGTCCCAGAGAATATGAGTGCCTGTACTCTTTTTTTGGGATCCAATCTTGATGACTGAGTTCATGGTGATGAACTTCCATCTTTTTGCACTCCAGGAATGGCATGTATTTGTACCCTAGGAAAGCAGTCTGAAAATCCATCGCTGAATTATTTTATGGTGTTGGGAACACATCCTGGGCTCATCACTGGTGGTAATAGCAGTCCCTCTGGTCTCATGTACTGCAATTCAATAACCCATTATTAACAGTTGGAGGCAGTGATCTAGCCCTTTTTATTTTTCACTTCTGAATGCAGCTAATTAGTTATGATAATTAGCAGAATTACAGATCTCCATTCCATGGGAGTACAATAGTCACAATCTTTTAACCACCTACTTTACTTTCCATCCTGGCTTCCTGAGAAATGGAGTCAAACACCTTGATTAGAATTTAAGTCCCGTGGGGCATAAAAGGCAGAGAAAAACAGTAATTTAGTGAGGCAGATTGTTAACATTTCTGTTATTTCTCCATGCCACCTCTGTTACAGTGCTACAAGCCAATCAGAGGGCCCATGCAGGGCCCAATCCTGCAGGCTCTGTGGTGGCTCTTGCAGTGTCTGTCTCTAAGACAATAACTATTTCCAGTGAAAATCAAGTTCTGAATCCTCTCCAACCCTAAGTGAAACAGAAACAGATCCTCTCAGAGGCAAGAAAGGATAGCAAATCTTCTGATTTTATGGATCGCTCTGTCCTCTAAGAAGAAGTCAAAACCTTCTTTTAAAACCTTACAACCTAATTTCACTCTCCAAAGCTCTTAAACACTATGACAGTGCCATCCCTTTCACAATCCTCGCCACATGCCAGCTTTCATACCACGTAAAGTGGTGGGTCTGTAGTTCAATTCTAGCAATCCCCATTTCCAATGCGACTTTCTGCTATGAAGCTCCCTTCCCACCAAGGCAGCCATAATGCTTTACCCCTAAAATAATTTCATGTTATTATGTTGAAACAGAATCTAGCCAGAAAGACAAACCCCTTGTGTCAGCTGGTGACTGCTTTTACTATCACCAAGGATATTCCTCAGACAGCAAAACCCAGTCTTCCAAATGTATTGTGCGTGTAGGCGTTGAGCAAACTTTCCAGCTCTTTAACTTTACATCCCACTGGTGTTCCACATAAAATTTTGAAAAATGATGCTTAACAACAATGTATTCTTTGTGTCCAAAATTTCCCGTATTCTTTTCCTCTCCAAGGACATGTGAATGACAGGCAATATCCTTTGGTTCTCAGTAGTTTATTTTTTCCTGCTTTTTTTGCTCTTGCCTGATTGCAGGCTGTCCACCTCTGCAGGGACACAGTTATTTCCCACTACAATCAATTCTAATATCATTGAGTTTTATTATAAATTGAGATAGCAAATGGGGAACAGGAGAAAATAAACATTCACAACTCAGGAAAAGGCCAAATTCTGCCACTTCTAAATCGCAGCAAACTCCTGTGAACTTGCACAGAGGAGGAAGATGTAAGGAAGAACCTGAGTCCTGATTATGCTTTCAAAGCCTTGTAAAGCAAGTGTACATTTGCTTCCTCCAAAAGGACTGTCAGTCTCCTCTGCAGTACAACCTCTTTGGTGAAGGAGTTAAAATCATCCCCAAATTGCAATTTGTAACACTCAAGTTTGGAAGGTCCTGAAGAGCTGAGGGACACACCAAACTCACAGAGATTATCTGGGAAGCCAATACAGCTTTTTCTGGGAATTTCTGACTGCAATCTTACCTACAGCAGGCTCCTAATGGGCATCTTTATGGACAAAAATTACATAGGTCATTACAGATGCTCATGTGAATTTGAGGAAGAAGTTTAGCTGAGGTAAGAGTACTCACTTCCAGCATCAGGGCAAGTGAAGACCCTCATTCTGATGTATGATGTCAGAGAGCCGGGGGAGCAGGAAATGACACTTTGATTAAGGACAACAGGATTTGGTCAGTGTCTCCAAGTAGTTCAGATTTGCTTAGGCTGAGAAGCTGGAGCTGTAATGTAAGTTTAACAACACAGCATTCCCAGCAATGCCTGTCAACTCACAGATATTTAGCAGTGCTTGTAGGTTTCAAATAAAAGTAGCTATTCCTCAGCGACACACAGCATCTACACCCCAGTTCTCTGAAACCAGCCACCATAAATAGGAAACAAATGACACTGCAGATGAAGCTGCAAAATATGTTGCTATTTAACATTGACTGTTCTGTATAATTAAGGAAGCACAATTACTTAAACATGCTTGTGATGTAAACAACCATGTAAATTGCATTTCTAGCTACTTTGACTGTACTCACAGCATAATTAGAAGTAGCAATTTATTACTCAATGTAATAATTAGAAGTAATTAGCTACTAAAAGTAATTAGAAATAGTCATTCATTTCTTAATGCAATGAGCTGCTTTTGCAGCATGTGTGTTTGTTTGCATGTATGTGAGCATGTGCACAAATACTTAGCAGTGGGTAATTACTGCAAAAATGCATTTATACAGGTTTTCTGATTCTGCCTTGTATGGAAATTATCTCATGCATGGGGAAGATTGATCATGAATCTGTACTAAGTATCTCCAGACATTGTTTGTTCAAGGACCTAATATCCTTCAGCCAATATATTGGGATTTTTCTTTCTAGAGTCAAGTAGTGGATGGATAATGTCCATGAAAACAATGAATAACATTAAGCTGATGATTTGCATTTTTTCACTTGCTTACAACTTTTCATGGAATAGCAAGTACAGGAGAAGCACATTAGAATAGAACTTATTGTTCATTAACAGTGACACATAATAATATTAGAAAAATTCTAAAGGATCTGTACGTACCCTGGCATAACTATATACATTAGAATTTTCCCTGACCGAGCTTAATGGGTAAGAGAAAAATAAGAAAGCTACCCAAGAGCTCTATTGAACATGTGTTTTGCTTTCTGTAGCCATGGACAAGCTCTTTGTAGCCAGCAATCAGCTTTCCAGGAGGCAAAAGGAGGCCCCATAGTTTTTTTCTAGCGAGACCAGTTGAAAGACAAATGCTATGTCAAGAGCAGGAAACACTGGGCGAGTTCCAATCCAAGAAACAGTGAGAGTAGAGCATGAATGGTTACATTTTCCATGTCTATTATTTAGTATACTGCCTCTCTGAATATCTTTTGGTCTCATTAAGTGATACTTCAAAAAACATTTTGTCTATTGTCCAGGATGGTCTATGTTAAAACCATACATTCAAAACCCCTCCTCGCTCTCCTACTTCCTTTGGCAATGGACCTGGACTAAGAAAGCTGCAGGAATCTGCAGTCATGGGCAGGCCGTGGAGACTTCCCAGGGTCTCTACAGTGTGTTTGCAAACTGCACTACTGCCACCTAATCTGAATCCCTCCCATTTTCTTCACCAAGCTGCTGGTGAATGTTTGTTATCTTGGTCAGAGGTTCATCGTCAGCGTCTTTCTCAGACAAGCTTCACCCACAATCCAAATGTTACCAAAAGCGGACAAAGTCTCAACTGTTCACTACTCTCTTGCTCCAGCTCCATTTTTCACCCAACAAATCTTCTCACCTTTTAAACACCTTTTCTAAAGCAAATTCTCTCCCTTCATTTCTCACTGGACAAAGCTGGCTAATGTTATTGAAGATACTGCTGGAAAAAGAACAAAGTCATTCTCACTGGTCCTAATTTTCTACAGAAAATACACCCAAGGTGATTATGATTTCTCTCCAAGATCTCCATAGCTTTGAAACCATGTAATATCAGTAAATGATCTTCAGAAGTATAAAATCAGAAGGTGCCATAAAATGGTGAGTTCAACTGCAGGAATGCAGCTGCTTGGAATCCTGTAGCTTTAAGGCAAAGGGATCCCAGCAAGTACTCACCATCACTCTCTCTGTTAAAATCACTTTCCTCCTCATCTCTTTGTGATGCAGCATTTTTCCAACAATGAATTCCTAGGGATTCACCCCCAATGCAACCTTTCTAACATGACTTGGCGTTCATTCCAACACATCACTTAATCCATCTCAGTGAGTTGTGAAGTTATGGAACCATTGCAATTGTGAAAGGCAAAAGGGAAATCCACCAAATTAAAAAGAAAAGGAAACGCAAATCACATTTACATTTAAAATACAAATCTAAATTACCACAGCAGAAATGGAAATCCATTGCCTGATTGCCAAATCTTTGGACTCAGTCCAATGTTTGGGCACATGTGATAAAACAGCCATCTTGCCTGGAATTTCTGAAAGAAGAAAGAAAGGTGGTTAGAAGAAACTTCTTTACAATATTTCTTTTCTAATTTAACTCTAACCATGGTTATTATTGACGAGGTATGGTGCAACACCAGAAAAGAGAAAGGAGATTCCAATGTTGTGTATTAATTTTGTCATTATCATTACTCTTTATTTCATTTTAGTTATTGTATTTTCACTGCAGTTACTGCTAACTACAGAAAATTAACAGCTCTGCCAAAGATGTCCTGGATCAAAGAACTTCCCCATTCAGATATTCACTGAAATATCCTGAACTGAAGTTGTGGGTATGGCTGTCACTCAAATGAAGATCTGGAATCTGCTGACAGATAACATGTGCATAAGTGTATGGAAAAGCCACCATTCATGTTCTAGTAGCACTGACAATTTCCAACAAGGATCATGGCACCATTATCATAAATGCAGTATGAACAGGTAATTCTTCATTCCTACATAAAGAAACCCAGAGTTAAGTTTGCTCTTGCTTTCCTTTATCTTCTATACTTGCCTCCTAAAGGAATCTCTTACAGCCCCCCGAATTTCTGCAAAGCCCCTTGCCTCCACATGTTCTTGGATGTGCTGTGAATCTACAGTCAAGGTTATGTGTCCTTTAACATGGAGAAGGAAGGTGCCTGCCAGGAGAAATAATAACCATCTCACTTCCCCTTATCTCTTGCTAAATAGCTTTCAAAGGCAAAGCATGAATTTTACAGCCCCACACAAGTGGAGACGATGGATAGCACCAGGCCACCTCTGCACTCTGCAGACCAGGGGTTACTCCAGATGCTTGAAAGTCTTCTAACATACCATCAGCATCCCTCAAGACTTGTCTCAGTTGTAGCAACCTGACAGAGTTGCCTTCTGGATAATTTTTCCCTCTCCTAAGATACATCTATTCCCAGCCCAGGGTTGTAAGATCACTGTAAAAGCAGTCTCAGCTAGATTTCAACTTCTAGGCCTTTTCTCTGATCTAACGAGAGCAAGAAATTTCATCCCTAGCTTGATAATTTCTAGGTCTCAGGCCACAGCCAATATAGTGAGAGGAATGAAGAGTACAACAGCGGTCAACCATTGTCCTCAGATGCACACCTAAATAGGAATCTGAAATTTCACAGGGACTTTAATTTATATCACTGAGGCTGTCAATACCACAGACAGGAATTTTTTTTTTTTTTTTTTTTTTTTTTTGGAGCAGTGAGTTCAAGGGAAAGATGGACTTTGGTCAATGGCTTTAGTCAGCATGAGTTATGAAATTGCCATTTTATGGCATGGCAAGCACGACACCAAACAGAACTACAGCCACTCTACAAACCAAATGGTTCACCTTTATTATCTTAGTGGCAAAGTGTAAGAAAGTGCAAAGGATTACTGAAGTCCACATATTCCTTGAGTCTTACTCATGCTGTTCAAGAACAGAACAAGCAGCATTTCTGTGTGAAAGGAACACCAGATTTCCAAAGCAAGTCAGAAAGAGATGGGCAAATCTCACTTGTGCAGTGGAATACTCACTTCTGGTGCATAGTTCGTGAACTCAGCCTCTGAACACTGATGTTCTGCATGCTAACACAAGAGGGAAAATGATTTTATGATTTCTACTGTGTAAATAAGGAAGCAACTGCTTGTAAAACCAGATTGGTTTATTTCTTCACTCTCCTCCACCTTTGCTCGAGTTTTCAGCTTGTCAGCTAGATGGAGTTAAACAACTGTATTTCTAACACATTTGTGCCCATATCTTATTTTGTTTCACTTATCCTTTATTTTTGGAATTCTTGTCTGCGTACAACTGAGAAAATTAAATTTTAAAATAATGTATACTCGGCCCACACATGCATAAGGAACATACCAGGTAAAGTGAGTGAATTTACTTTAAAGTGAGTGAAGTTACTTTATTTCAAAAACACATCCAAGATGTACTAAAACCTACCAACTTTTTATTGGCTTATAGCAAAAATATAATACAGTCTTTGATTTATTGAAATCAGTTTTGTGTTTTGGAATAGGGCACAAAGAAAGGTTCCACCTTCCAGTTCAGACCAGCATAAATGTTCTCAGGTATGGTGGTGCCACGCCACAGGGCACATTCCCCAGCAGGTGTGGGAGCATGGTGGAGGTGTCAAGCCAGAGAGAGCTTCAGGTGATGGACACAGCGCTCGAAGTCCTCAGCTGCAGGGAGTGCTTAGTGACTCTCCATGAGGCTGGGACAGATGGTCTCTATCATTGTGCTGTTGTTGAAGAGCTGTGACACCAAGTGGAGGAGTTATGGAAAGGAGTCAGCATCAGAGAGGATGAGAAGTAGACAGGATCTTCTCAGAGACTTTGTGGCTTCAAGAGCCCCAGACCCCAATTGCAGTTGATACACAGGTAGAGGCTTGCAACTATAGAATAAGTTTATGTGCCTTGAAGCTGACGAGGAGCTTTCAAGTGAATTATTTGGGCCAGCTAACCCAGAACTGTGCAGGAGCACAGGACATGAGTGATACTGTGGGTGACTCCCTGCTGGGGGTAGCAGAGGACCCATCTGCTGACCTGACCTGTTATCTAGAGAAATTTGCTGCTTGCCAAGGCCTGAATCTGAGATGTTGTGGAGAGACTGCCAAAGTTGTCCAACCCTCTCATTACTAACCCTGCTGTTCTTCCGTGAAGGCACCAATGATAGTCTAACGTGACTACAGAGCTGTGGGGATGACAGTCAGGGGCATGAGGCTCCTGGTGGTGCTCTCCTTCATCCCGTCAGTGAGAGGAAAGGGTATGAGGAGGAGAACTGATGCTGCATGGCAACAACTGGTTGCACAGCTGATGTTGACAAAAGGGATTTGGCTTCTACTGCAATGGGACTCTGTGTGAGGACCATCATCTGCCTGGAAGAGAGACACATCACCAAGTAAGGGGGGCATAGGTGTCTTTGCCAGCAGAATGTCTAACCTGGGAAGAACAGCTTTAAACTAGAAATAAGTGGGGAAAGAGAGTTTCCAGCAGTCCTGTGAGGAAGTGATGGACAGGGTTGACAAGGGCCTGGAGACATGTAAACAAAGGAGAATACAAAAATCAACAAAACAGGGCTTAAGTGAGGTTACCTCAAACACTTGCATGTAAGCAGGGAAGTGCCTGCAAGGCATGATTATGGGAAAAAACCCTAGACCCTTTTGGGGGAGAAAGGGAATTTCCCTCTGCAAATGAGCAAACACTTTTTTACTGTCAGAGTGACCAAGCACTGGAACAGGCTGCATAAAGAGGTAGTGGACTCTCCCACCTTGGACATATTCAAAAGCCATTTGGACATAGTCATGGGCAACTGGTTCTGTGTGATTCCCTTTGAGCAGGAGGGGTTAGACGAGATGACCTCCAGAAGCCCCTTCCAACCTCAACCATTCTGTGATTATGCGAGTTACAATATAATCAGAGTTTTGAAAGCACTGTATACTACCTTCAGTGTTTGAGTACAAAATTTTATTTGGAGACAGTTATTTCTCTTTAATGAATAACAAAGAGTAATTAATGAGATGGTTTCACTGTTATCTGAAGAAGAAATCCTTCAGACCTATTCAACTTTCATTTAACAAACACTCTTTTAGTCTATTCCCGCTGACATTAAAATCAGTGGCAAGACTACCATCTGCTTCAGACATCACCTTTCATATGAGTCAAGAAGATCAGCAGGATCAATGTCAAAGTCACACCAGGTAGATGAATGAAAGTGAGCATGATGGTTTAATCATAAAGCAAAGCCAGATGAAGAATTAGACACACTGTGTTTATCCAGTTTTCCCATAGCATGGAGGATTTAGAAACCTGCTGATCAAATTCAACCATGCTCAGGTAAGTAAAACTCCTCACTGGTAACTACATTCATGCAAGTCTTAAAAAACAAGACATCTCAAGAGAAACACGTGGCATATTCACACATTCACCCCAACAACTCTTAAGCCACTCAGCTAATTTCTGTGATCAAATGCATCAGTTGTGCAACCACGAGAAAACGGTCCTAGAAATGATGGTCATAAGGGATGAGATTAAAAAAAACCCTTCAAAGACATGCAAAGTTTACAAATGTTAGTGTGAATTGCTTATGAAGTCACTCATTTTAGTGACGGAAATCTGTTCCAAAACCAGGATTCATTAGTCTACTGTTCACAAATTAATTGTTTACAGATTTTTATTTTTGTCTTATGGTAAACAAGATCATGAGCTTAATTAGATAGGTTATTAACATTCACATTTTAGCCGAGTGATTGCAATGGACCCTTTGCTTTTACTAATCATAAAGCATTTGATTACTGTAACTTTTATTAATGCATTATGGAGCCATTATATTTACTGGGTGAGAAACAATTAAATGACCATTAGTAGAAACCTGGCATTATAAAGTACTGCTCTTGCTTTTGCAGACACTCAGTCCTGCAAGGATTCAGGCATGAATTGCCATGGGGCTTTCATGAACCTGAACAGACATACCAAAGTGTGAGTCTGTGTGAGCATTTTAATTTGAATCAGAAGCTGGTTCATGCACTGAATCTCCAGATCAGCTACAGAACATATAAACTGGATTCTTAATGAAAGTATGGTGGAAATTGTGCTTTAAGAGTGCACCTAACGCACTCCAACCTCCTGCAGGCATTCAGTCCATGGAAACAGGCTGGAGATAATCCAAAATTGCCTGTGCACCCTGAAGAATGTAGAGGGTGAACAGCAGGTCTTTGGCATCCAGCGTTTCATTCTACAGATCTGCTCCTATTTCACCACACTGCTTGATAATGTAAATATAACTTCTGTGACTGCAAGACTGAGACCTAAAATAAGATTTATTTCTGCAAATAAGGCATGAAAAAGAATATTTACCAAGTATGTGCCATCAGAACGTATATAAATGGGATGTGAGTTGTGTGTTCTGGCTTTCTAGAAAAAAGTTTTATACTTGCTGCTTACACGTAAGAACTCTCAACTCCTAGAGATTCCTCATCATTCAAAACTTTTGATTTTGGAAAGTGTTTTGTCACACACATCAACAAACACGTGCATGTTTGTATAAACACAGTCAAATATTTATATAGAGTTACATTTAAAGAGTCATTGTTATTGGCTAGATCTTCTACTTCAGTTTTTAAATAGATCCCTGAACCACATACACCATGTTTATGTAACTGCTTTTCTAATAATATAATTGATTTATTTTCTACTTCAAAAATGAGCAAATAGTAGTCTTTTGTTTTTCTTCTTTTGTTAGTGCTAGGTTAAGATTAAACAAGTAACGGCAGCAGCACCATTCTGTAATACAATTTATCTACATGCAAAAGAAACTCCTTCCTAATGAGGATTTTTTCTGCCCCTTCAAGCACAGAATTATTTTGTTACCAATCCACCAAGACCACTATTTTAATATGAACAAGTGTAAACCCCATTATCTGGCTAGAAAACTAAGAGGACACCAGACACTGTATGGATTCTACAACTTCAAATTTTTTTCCATTGCACACATTTATTTCTCTTCTCAAAATCTGGAAGGAAATGTAACTGAAGTGTTTTCACAAGAATCTTGATAAAAAGTACCCTTATTGTTGCCTTATTCAAACTAATTGGCATATTGAGCTGTGTGTTTTACTTCTACTTGTGCCTGCTGCTGGGATCTCAATACACTCTAGTTAAAGGTGGCTCCTGAGGAAAAAAAAATCAAACCAGCAAAAATTTTACAGCATAATGGTTTTCAGTTCTATTCCTGTTAGAAACACTAGGTACAGCACACACAACTATTCTATCCTGGTTGTCACTTCATTGTAGCTCCCTTGCAATCATCAGTGTTAAGTCCTGAATGAATCACATGTTCATTGGTAAGATGCTGGGGACTTGCAGGGTGCAGCCCCACTACCACCGCTCTCCCTACTACCCAGTACAGCCTCATCACCTGAATGTCTA